>JAJSRW010000535.1:17500-61982 GCA_022414725.1 Microglena sp. YARC
TGGAAGGAGGTAAGGGTCCATGCCAATAGTGTTTGCGCGCCCTACTGACAAAGTCCCCCCCCCCCCCCCCCCCCCTCCCAAAATACAAATTTTGATTAAAAATGACCTTATGCCATGACCCGCCATTCCCCCCACCCCCTCACCCAACCATCACCACCACACACACACACACACACACACACACACACGCACACAAGCACCCCTGTAGAATGCATCACGGATATGGGGTATGAGGAGCGGCCTGGGTGGAAGGAGGCATGCATTCATACAAACAGTCTTTGCGCTCTACTGACAAAGTTAAACCCCCAAATACGAATCTATACAAAAATGTCATTATGCCATGACCCGCCCGTTGCCCCCCCCCCCCCCTCCCCCCTGTAGAATGCATCACGTATATGTGGGGATGAGGAGCGGTCTGGGTGGAAGGAGGCATGCATTCATACCAATAGTGTCTGCGCCCTACTGACAAAGTCAAAATACCCCACCAAAATACAAATATAAACAAAAATTACATAATGACTCCCCCCCCCCCCCCCCCCCCCTTGTAGAATGCATCATGTATATGTGGGGATGAGGAGCGGTCTGGGTGGAAGGAGGCATGCATTCATACCAATAGTGTTTGCGCCCTACTGACAAAGTCAAAATACCCCACCAAAATACAAATATAACCAAAATTACATAATGACTCCCCCCTCCCCCTCCCCCTTCCTCCCTTCTAGAATGCATCACGTATATGGGGGGATGAGGAGCGGCCTGGGTGGAAGGAGGCAAGGGTCCATGCAAAGTCGTTGCGCTCTACTGACGAAGTTAAAAGCTACTTCCAGCGTTACAGAGCTGGAAAGAAGGAGAAGGTGAGCTGGTGGAAGAACATGTGGTTGGTTGGGTGTGGGGTTGGTTAGGTGTTGGGGTGGCTGTGTGCATGTGGATGGCAGGAGGCAAGGATGAAGGCGAAGTGCCTGCAACCTACTGACGCAGTTAAAAGCTACTTCCAGCGCTATAGAGCTGGAAAGAAGGAGAAGGTGAGCTGGTGGAAGAACATGTGATTGGTTGGGTGTGGGGTTGGTTAGGTGTTGGGGTGGCTGTGTGCATGTGGATGGCAGGAGGCAAGGATGACGGCGAAGTGCCTGCAACCTACTGACGAAGTTAAAAGGTACTTCCAGCGTTACAGAGCTGGAAAGAAGGAGAAGGTGAGCTGGTGGAGGAACATGTGATTGGTTGGGTGGTTGTTGGGGTGGGGGTGGCTGGGTGGTTGTGGGCGGTTGTGGGGCAAGGATAAAGGCCAAGTGCCTGCACCCTACTGACGAAGTTAAAAGCTACTTCTAGCGTTACAGAGCTGGAAAGAAGGAGAAGGTGAGCTGGTGGCAGAACATGTGATTGGGGGTGGGGGCGGCTGGGTGGTTGAGGGGGTGGGTGTGGGTGGCTGGGTGCATGTGGGTGGTTGTGGGGGTGGGGGTGTCAGGGTGTAATTGGGTGTTTATGGGGGTGAAGGTGGCTGGGTGCATGTGTGTGGCAGGAATTTGGTTGCGCCCTTCCGACGAAGTTAAATGTTACTTCCAGCGCTACAGAGCTGGGAAGAAGGGGAAGGGGGGCTGGTGGAAGAACATGTGATTGGGGGTGGGGGCGGCTGGGTGAATGTGGGGGTGAGTGTCTGGGTGCATGTGGGTGGTTGTGGGGTCTGGGTGTATGTGGATGGTTGTGGGGGTGGGGGTGTCTGGGTGCATGTGGGTGGTTGTGTGTGTGGGGATGCCTGGGTGCATGTGGGTGGTTGTGGGGTTGGGGGTGGCTGGGTGCTTGTGGGTGGCAGGAGGCAAGGATTAAGGCCAAGTGCCTGCACCCTACTGCCGAATTTAAAAGCTACTTCCAGCATTACAGAGCTTGGAAGAAGGAGAAGGTGAGCTGGTGGAAGAGCAAGTCGGTGGTTTGGCACACCACACCACCAACAACAAAAACAACCCCAACAACAACAACAACAACAAGAACAACCTACCCCCCCCCCCCCCCCCCCTCCCCCCCCTACACACACACACACACACCACCACCAACACCACCAACACCACACCACCAGCAACAAGTTTTTGTTCTCCCCAAAAATCGACTCTCCCCCCGGTGTCTGGACCCCAGCCCTGGAGAACCGACCCGTCCTGAGCAGAGCGGCTCAAGAGGAAGCATCTCTTGCATTGCTTGTCTCGCAGCACAACGCAATGGTGGCTAACATGTCACCCCACCATCTCCCCTCCACCCCCACCCCCACCACCAACAACAACCCCGCCCCACCCCACCCCTTGTCTCTTAGCACAACGCGATGGTGGCTAACATGTCACCCCACCATCTCCCCTCCACCCCCACCCCCACCCCCACCAACAACCCCACCCCACCCCACCCCTTGTCTCTTAGCACAACGCGATGGTGGCTAACATGTCACCCCACCATCTCCCCTCCACCCCCACCCCCACCTACAACAACAACCCCACCCCACCCCACTCCACCCCTCGTCTCTTAGCACAACGCGATGGTTTCTAACTTGTCACTTCATACTACCCCATTCCACCCCCACCCACCCACCCAAACCAAACCAAACCCATTCCACCCCCACCCACCCACCCACCCAAACCAAACCAAACCCAACCCACCCATCCCATCCCATCCCATCCCATCCCATCCATCCCATCCCATCCCAACCCAACCCAACCCAACCCAACCCAACCCAACCAAACCCAACCCATCCCAACCCCAACCCAACCCAACCAACCAACCCAACCCAACCCATTCCCCTTACCCCACCTAGATGCTGCAGGTAGATGCAGATCCCTTGCAATGCTCGTCTCATAGCGCACCACAATGCTTGCATACAGGTCACTTCATACTACCCCATTCCCCCCACCCTACCCCACCCACCCAAACAAAACAAAACAAAGCAAAAACCATCACACCCCAACCCAACCCAATCCCCCCACTCGACCCAGATGCTGAAGGCCGAGCCCAAAAGCATCGACTCCCCCCCGGTGTCTCGATGCCTACTCCCACACCACACCACACCACACCACACCACACCAACACACACCTAGATGCTGCAGGCAGAGCCCCAAAGCATCGACTCCCCCCCTGGTGTCCTGATGCCTACTCCCACACCACACCACACCACACCACACCACCCAGATACTGCAGGCAGAGCCCAAAAGCATCACCTCCCCCCCTGGTGTCCTGATGCCTACTCCCACCCCACACCACTCCACACCACACCACCCCACCCAGATGCTGCAGACAGAGCCCCAAAGCATCAACTCCCCCCCCGGTGTCTCGATGCCTACTCCCACTCCACCCCATTCCACCCCACCCCACCCCCATTCCACCCCACCCCACCCCACCCCACCCAGATGATGCAGGCAGAGCCCCAAAGCATCAACTCCCCCCCCGGTGTCTCGATGCCTAATCCCACTCCACCCCATTCCACCCCACCCCACCCCATTCCACACCACCACACCCAGATGCTGCAGGCAGAGCCCAAAAGCATCGACTCCCCCCCCGGTGTCTCGACACGAGCCCTGGAGTACCGACCCATCCTGAGCAGAGCGGCTCAAGAGGAAGCATCCCTAGCATTGCTCGTCTCACAGCACAACGCAATGGTTGCCAACATGTCACAAGCGAACGTCAGCACGGACAGGCCGTCCCCCTCCGACTCTGGACCACGCCGCACGCCCTCTGTTTCCGAATCCCCTCAGCTACCCGCTTTCCACCCCTCCTCTGTAGCTGTATATCCTCAGCTACATGCTGTCCGCACAACCTCTGTAGCTGAATCCCCTCAGCCACACGCCTTCTACCCTACCCTGTACCCTGTCCTCACACCGCTAGCATTCGCCTCCACTGGTAGTCCAGCCCAGAGCCAGTCTCCAAGTCTGTCCACCAGCTCTGCCCCACCCAACTGCGCTACAGTCACAACGGGTATGGACCCCCTGCCAGCTAGCCCCGCCTTCCGTACTGAGCCAAATAAGAGGCCAATGCAGGTATGCTTACATTTAATTTTGTCTTGTAAAATGGTACTTATATTCCAGTTTAGGTACTCGTTTATGCATGTAGGGTATGGACCCCCTGCCAGCTAGCCCCGCCTTCCGTACTGAGCCAAATAAGAGGCCAATGCAGGTATGCTTACATTTAATTTTGTCTTGTAAAATGGTACTTATATTCCAGTTTAGGTACTCGTTTATGCATGTAGGGTATGGACCCCCTGCCAGCTAGCCCCGCCTTCCGTACTGAGCCACATAAGAGGCCCATGCAGGTATGCTCACATTTCATTTCATTTTATAAAATGTTGTTTGTACCCCCTTTTATAGTTTTATGTACTAGTATATTTACATAGGGTATAGACCCCCTGCCTGCTAGCCCCGCCTTTCGTACTGAGCCAAATAAGAGGCCAATGCAGGTATGCTTACATTTGGAGTCCACAGGCACATTTGGGGTCCAGTAGGGGCACCAGGAAAATGTAATCATCATCATTTGATTTTGTGCTGTAAAATGGTACTTATATTCCAGTTTAGGCACTCGTTTATGCATGTAGGGTATGGACCCCCTGCCAGCTAGCCCCGCCTTCCGTACTGAGCCAAATAAGAGGCCAATGCAGGTATGCTTACATTTAATTTTGTCTTGTAAAATGGTACTTATATTCCAGTTTAGGTACTCGTTTATGTATGTAGGGTATGGACCCCCTGCCAGCTATCCCCGCCTTCCGTACTGAGCCACATAAGAGGCACATGCAGGTATGCTCACATTGAATTTCCTATCACAAAATGTTTTTTACATCCCGGTTTATGTACTAGTATATTTATGTAGGGTATGGACACCATCACCACAAACACCACAACCATAACCACCAACACCATTACCAACACCACAACCACCAACACCATCACTGACACCACAACACCATTACCAACACCACAACCACCAACACCATCACTGACACCACAACCACCAACACCATCACCGACACCACAACCACCGACGCCAACACCATCACCGACACCACAACCATCACCACAACCACCGACACCAACACCGACACCACAACCACCAACACCACAATCACCATCGCCACAATCACCAACACCACAACCACAGCCACCAACACCACCAGCACCAACACCAGCACCACAATCACCAGCACCACAACCACCGACACCACAACCACCAACACCAACACCATCACCATGACCACGGACACCACCACAACCACCAACACCACAACCACCAACACCATCACCAACACCAACACCATCACCAACACCACAACCACCAACACCACAACCACCAATACCATCACCAGCACCACAATCACCAACACCATAACCACAACCACCAACACCACAACCACCAACACCACAACCACCAACACCATCACCATCACCAACACCACAACCACCAACACCATCACCAACACCAACACCACAACCACCAACACCATCACCAACACCAACAGCACAACCACCAACACCATCACCAACACCAACACCACTGCCACCAACAATACAATCACCATCACCAACACCATTACCAACACCAACACCACCAACACCATCACCAACACCAACACCACAGCCACCAACACTACAATCACCATCACCAACACCATTACCAACAGCACAACCACCAACACCATCACCAACATCAACACCACCAACACCATCACCAACACCAACACCACAGCCACCAACACCACAATCACCAACACCATTACCAACAGCACAACCACCAACACCATCACCAACACCAACACCACAGCCACCAACACGACAATCACCATCACCAACACCATTACCAACAGCACAACCACCAACACCATCACCAACACCAACACCAACAACACCATCATCAACACCAACACCACAGCCACCAACACTACAATCACAATCACCAACACCATTACCTACAGCACAACCACCAACACCATCACCAACACCAACACCACCAACACCATCATCAACACCAACACCACAGCCACCAACACTACAGTCACCATCACCAACACCATTACCAACAGCACAACCACCAACAACATCACCAACACCAACACCACCAACACCATCACCAACACCATTACCAACAGCACAACCACCAACACCACAATCACCACACTCAGGTATGCGGGTCACCATCATGGACGCACCATTCAACATCCATTGCCACCACCAGCACCATCTCCATCACCAACACCAACACCACAATCACCAACACCACAATCACCACACTCAGGCATGCACATCAACTGACCCACCTAACCCTGCAGGTTTCCAGTTCCCCCTTCGCTTTGTCCGGCCCCTCTAGCAGTGATCAGTGGCCCCACCACCTCTCTCACACCTCCTCTCCCCGTGCACCTCTCGGCCTTTGCACGCAATCGGCCCGGTCCCACAGCATGCCACGAGTGATGCTCGAGGAGGGCCAGCTAGGGCGCGCATCCCCAACCCCAGGGGAGGCCTCACGGTTCAAGTCATCCAGCATGCCCAGAGGGGTGCACGCAGAGCTCCAGCTAGGGCGCGCATCCCCAGCCCCAGGGGAGGCCTCGCGATTCAAGTCGTCCAGCATGCCCAGAGGGATACACGGGGAGGGCCAGCTAGGGCGCGCATCCCCAGCCCCAGGGGAGGCCTCACGGTTCAAGTCATCCAGTGTGCCAAGAGGTCACCCGGACTCCCCCCACTCCACCACCCCTGGCTCCACCTCGTCCCATTGGGGCAAAGGGCCATGGGAGGAGATCCACCCCACCATCCCCAGGCCCACCCAGGCTGGGGGCAGTGGAAGGCGGGAGGAAGCTCACCCTCCAAGCTCCATGGCCAGAGCTAACTCCGACTCCCCCCACTCCACCACCCCTGGCTCCACCTCGTCCCACTGGGGCCAAGGGCCATGGGAGGAGGTCCACCCTTCCGGCCATATGCCCTCCCAGGCTGGGGGCGGCGGGAGGAGGGAGGAAACTCACCATGCAAGCTCCATGGAAGTTCAGACGAAGGGCAGCGGGAGGTGGGAGGAGGGCCATCCCGCCAGCCACATGGACCTTCAGACAAGAGGCAGTGGGAGGTGGGAGGAGCAATCTAAAGCTGCCTCGTTCAGTAGGCTCAGGGTAGAGGACACACATCCCATGCCCTTTAGTACGCACCAGGCCACTGCCCCGCCTAGGGTGTCTATGATGCCCGTCGCACAGGCGTGCGACACACATCCCATGCCCTTTACTGCACATCAGGCCACTGATGCATCGATGGTGCCATTTGCACAAGCAGCTGACGCACATCCCATACCCTTTGGTACGCATCCCACCACTGCTGCGCCTAAGGTGTCTATGATACCAGTCGCACAGGCGCGTGAAACACATTCCGCACCCTTCAATGCATGTCAGGCCACGCCACATGTTATGGGCCGTGCGCCGTCACCTTTGGGCTACCTGCCACCTGAGCACTCATGCGACATGCGCCCCTTCAGCACACACCAGGCAGTGGCGATAGATGAAGAGGCCAACTACGGCCAACACGAAGCCATGGCAGTGGACCAAGAAGCCAGCTACATCCAACAAACAGCTTTGGATTCTGAGCTTACTGCAAATGACTATTCTTCCGGGGAAGACCTGTTACCTGAATTAGAGGAGCTGCTGGCCATCAAGCCAGCTGGCATCAACACACAGGTCCCCCTTAATGAGCCCAGCGCTCAGGGGGGTGGGACCACCCTAGCATGGACCATGGACCCAGCCCTGCACCACAGGATAGCTGAGGCCAACAGCTTCTGGGGAGCTGCTAACTCCCCACGCAGTCCTCGGCCCCCGATAGATAGACAGGGGCAGGGGCGGGCACATGGAATCGCCCAAGTATCAGAAATCGACTCTCTCTTCGGACGACGATCTCACAGCTTGCGTCAGTCCCCTTCCTGCCCCCAGCCCGAAAATGACCCGAACCCGAGCTACCGCGTAGCTTCCGCTCCCGGCAACCCCCGCAAGTGGTTGAATGCCTTGGTTGACTCCGCACCGGATGTCGACGCGGTACGCATGAGTGGTCTCGACTCGGAACGCATGGGTGGTCTCGTCGCGTGTAGTTTCGACGCGGTACGCATGAGCCTGACTACTCCCCACATGCACGTCCCACAACATAGCGTGTATAGTGCACCGGCATACACACGACACACTACTGGGGGCTTCCCCCCCTCCCACCATGACACCGCCACCACTGCAGGGGTTGGGAGGCTGGGCAGACAGGCGAGGTACAGTGCGGGGGGCTGCGGACCAGCAGGTGTGGGAGACCAGAGGAACAGCGCGGGGGGCTGCGGACAAGGTGGAGGAGACCCGAGCTTATCTTGTCCCATGGGAGAGTTCGTCCACAGTCATGGAACCGCCAGCCTGGCAATGGATGAGGATGTCCACAGGCAGAGAACCTCCAACCTGGCAATGGATGAGAATGTCCACTGGCGGAGAACCGCCAGCCTGGCAATGGACGAGGATGACCGCCCTAGTAGGACAGCTAGCACCACCATGGATGAGAATATCCACGTGCAGAGAACCTCCCACCTCACATTGGATGAGAACGACCGCCCTAGTGGCACAGCTAGCACCACCACTGAGTACCTACCCAGCAAGAGGAGTGTGTTTGCAGGTAGGGGTACAGCTAGCACCACCACTGAGTAGAGGAATGTGTTTGCAGGTAGGGGTACAGCTAGCACCACCACTGAGTAGAGGAGTGTGTTTGCAGGTAGGGGTACAGCTAGCACCACCACTGAGTAGAGGAGTGTGTTTGCAGGTAGAGGTACAGCTAGCACCACCACTGAGTACCATCCTAGCAAGAGGAGTGTGTTTGCAGGTAGGGGTACAGCTAGCACCACCACTGAGTACCAACCCAGCAAGAGGAGTGTGTTTGCCGGCAGGGGGTAGCTGGTCAGCACTTATTTTCCTAAACACACCTAAACCACATAACCACCTAAACCCTGAACTATCTAAAACTAAACCAGATAAACCTAAACGACCTGAACCCAAAACCACCTGGGCCCAAGTGCTGACCAGCGAAGTGCTGACCAACTAAGTGCTGACCAGCTTCCCCCTACCATGCCTGCAGAGTGCGGGCACAGCTATGATGACGATATGATGTGTATGAGTTCAGGGTGTCGCCCCCAGGCCCACAGTGTGCTGCGCTCATGCATGAATGCAGTGGTGGCAGCAGCAGCCGCCTTGCACGGCTGACCTGAACAGAACAACCCACCACCCAGCAACACCCACCACCCAGCAACACCCACCACCCACCACCAACGACCACCACCAACAACCACCGCCAACAAAACCACCAACCACCCACCACCAACACCACCATCCCCCTGCCATGCCTACAGAGTGTGGGCGCAGCTATGATGACGGTGTGTATGAGTTCAGGGTGTCGCCCCCAGGCCCACAGTGTGCTGCGCTCATGCATGAATGCAGTGGTGGCAGCAGCAGCTGCCTTGCACCGCTGCCCACCCACCACCACCCACCACCACCCACCACTCACCACCCCCGTACCATGTATGCAGAGCGCCTTGCACGGCTGACCACCCAACAACAGCAACACCCACGACCCAACAACACCAACACCACCCTCCACCAACACCACCCAACACCCCCTGGCATGCCTGCAGAGTGTGGGCGCAGCTATGATGACGGTGTGTATGAGTTCAGGGTGTCGCCCCCAGGCCCACGATGTGCAGCGCTCAGGCATGAATGCAGTGGTGGCAGCAGCAGCCGCCTTGCACGGCTGACCACCCCTCGCAGTAGTGCCCAACCCTGTAGTGCTTGGGAGTGGGGTGTGGAGATGGAGGAGACGCTGGAGCTAGCTGGCCATCGTACCAAATCCGAGCCTGCCTTCTTACCGTACGAGCAGCATCGCAGTTCAGCTCCGGCTCGCAGTTCCCTTGCACGGCAGCACATGTTGGAGCCAGCTGGCAGTTCCCTTGCACAGCAGCACATGTTGGAGCCAGCTGGCAGTTGCCTCGCACAGCAGCACATGTTGGAGCCAGCTGGTCCTTGCCCCATGGCCGAAGACCCCTTTGAGCCCGATCGTGTGGGCCGACATGACAGGTGCAGTACAGGCAATACACGATCGTACCTCGACCTCTCAACAGACTGTCTCAAGAGGACCTCGTCGTACTGCGAGCGCCCCCCCCAGGAGGGCAAGGGGGGGGCTGAGCCCCCCTCCTCCTTTGGCCACCGGTCCAGCCGGTCCAGCAGGGGGGACCCCAGGGCAGGTAGCTTCTTGGAAGCTGCTACCCCCCGCAACCTGCCCAACCTCTTCCCTAACGGCATCCCCACCCCCTCCCTGCCTCACACCTCGCATTCCTTCTCCCCCGCCAACCTCATCTCCAGCCCCCACTCTTTCTCGCCCTCCAACCCCATCTTCCGACCTCACTCCTGGCGTCTCCACCCCGCCCCTGGGTCTGCCCCCCTGGTGACCAGACCGCCCACTGATGTACACCAGTCTACCCCGCCCCTGGGTCTGCCCCCCTGGTGACCAGTCCACCCACTGATGTACACCAGTCCACCCAACTTTGGCACAGGGGGCTTAGGACAAAAACGTGTGGCCCAGGTTGAAATTGAAATTGAAATTGTTACATCCGTGTAATACCGTTTACTCAGGACGTGAAGTTAAGGACACCATAGCGTAAGCCGGAGCTAGCTATAGTCACCGTAGGGACACCTCATTCAAAAAGAATCACCACCGATGCTTGACACCGTCAGGCACCGTGGCCACATTATGCCAGTTGCAACTTAATACGGGGTTTTTTCACCCCGGTTAGGAAGCACCAACACAATGCAGGTGGCAAGACAAAAACTGAGGGGGGGCACGGTCTGTGTGCTAGTCCCCGGGTATCGACCCGGGGTGTGCTTCCATAAAACGTCTACACTGTAAAATACTCTGAAAGCTAGTGATGGTGTGGGAGTGGACTTTGTTTGCTAGTGTAAGGGCACAAGGTCTCTTAAGTCCAAGTGTGGTCATAGAAGTCAAAAAAGAGGTTGGGATAGTACCAGTTGTTCCAATGGTGATAACTTCGTAGTGAACGAGGTATCCAGCTGATCTAAGGCCATTTACTAACTCAACATGCTGGGCGTGTTTAGTGATGAACTTAGTAGCATGGTTGGTATCAGAGCAGTATCCAAGCTCAAAAATCCAGAGTTCTTTATCAGCCATACAGGTAGGAGAGTCTATGTCAGGTAGGACGGCAAGGTCGGGTCTCATTCTCTGCTAGTCCTCAGTCCTGCAGTAATAGTGGAGGGGCGTAGCCAGTCAGGAAGACGCTTGCCCAGGACCCCCCTGGGGAGGTCCTCTTCCTTGCCAGCGTCCATGATCATTCTGCGGGATCCCAGGGCTCCTGTGCAGATGGCCTTGTGAATGAGTCGCACAGCGGCGTCGTGTCTTTTAATATAGAGTCCCTTGAAAGTCCGGTGTGGGCAGCCCGCCAGGATGTGGCCCGCTCTGTCCTCACAGGTGCGGCAGATGGGGCCCAGGGGGTTCGTAGGTGGGTGAGTGCTGGTAATATAAGGAAGTTTCCAGCGGAATGCAAGTTTACGGTTCCACAGTCTACCCCAGCGGGCTTTAAGGATGTGGAATTTAGTTTTATGTTGAATAAGGGTTAAGGTCCAAAATTTATTACTTGCATGGGGAAGTTGGTGGGGAGTGTTATCGGCCCAGGTGGTTGCATAAATCCCTTTAAGAGGGTGTTGGCCAAGGTGGCAGCTCGTGGGTAGGTTAGAGGTAATGCCTTGTGTAAGGTTAGGTGCTAAAATGCGTGGGGGAATATCTCCCATGGGTGTGCGAGGAGGTTGAACTTTGGGCCAGTAAACGTTGTGACGGGGGATTTCCCCAGTGTTGTCAGTAAAAAGTGGCCCAGGTTCATATTTGTCACATCGGGCTAAGGACGAAAACGTGTGGCCCAGGTTCATATTTGTCACAGGGGGCTAAGGACGAAAACGTGTGGCCCAGGTTCATATTTGTCACAGGGGGCCTAGGACAAAAAAGTGTGGCCCAGGTTCATATTTGCCACAGGGGGCCTAGGACAAAAAAGTGTGGCCCAGGTTCATATTTGTCACAGGGGGCCTAGGACAAAAAAGTGTGGCCCAGGTTCATATTTGCCACAGTATGCATTGCCCTGGTGTATGGCTGTTACATATGTGTCATGAGTTGTGCTGATTCTTTTTTTATTGCATTTATTGCATTTTTATTGCATTTTTATATATATTTAGAAGGTAATTGATATAGTCGAAGATATTTAAAAGGGAATTGGACCTGATCTTGGTTACATGGCTCCAGCCAGAAATTGAGCTGCCCGCCGTCTTCGGCAGTAAAATTAATTACCAAAAATGCAAGCAGGGGGGGGGCAGGAAGACAGATTTTGGGCCGCATCATCAATGTGGTGTCAGATTCAGATGGGAGTTGGAATTGTGGATGTTTCAGACAAAGGGGGGGGGGGGGGGGATAAAAAAGTGTTTACCCCCCCACCCCCCCCTTACCAGGATGAATCTAATCTTTGTAAAAAGAAGAACTACTGCTATTGTTTTGCATCCCCCTGATTGAACCTCACGCCTCATAATGAGGCCTACTATTTTTTAATTAATTTATATGTTTATATTTATGCATCCCCCTGAATGCTGGCACCGTTGGGTGCTACTGGCTATCAAAAATATGATGTGACATACGGAACCTACACCAGGGTACTACTAAGTGCGCGCAGCAGCGCCTTTTGGAGCCCCTCTGCGCGTTTCGCGCAGTTTTATTAACCCCCTGTGGGCGCAGCGCTCAGTTTTTGCGCTTTTTGCACTAAAAGCGCTGACCAATTTGGCAAGAAGTAGTACCCTGACCTACACGCAACATTAAAGTAGTGATCGTTCGACGTTCGTCTTGGGACGCGACGCGATTCACCAGTAAAGTGAAGTGTGTAGGTTCACCAGTAAAGTGAAGTGTGTAGGTTCACCAGTAAAGTGAAGTGTGAAGGTTCACCAGTAAAGTGAAGTGTGAAGGTTCACCAGTAAAGTGAAGTGTGTAGGTTCACCAGTAAAGTGAAGTGTGTAGGTTCACCAGTAAAGTAAAGTGAAGTGTGTAGGTTCCCTACGTATCATATGTACTCCCTGCCTATGGGTGGAATATGCATCCCCTGACTGATATGATTCAATCTCTTCAATTCTGATGTCCAAGGTAAAACAACTCAGTAAAAAGTTAGAAATTCCTGGAAATTCCTGGGTCCACAGAATTTCACCAGGTTCCCGGAATCGACCGCTGACACCCGCCTCCAACTGCTACCACTTCCCGATACCCGCACCCCGACCCTGCCGGACTTTTTACGGCGTTTCGTATCCTATTGATAGGTTACATAAATGCCCCCCTATATATGTTTGTAGTTATGTGTGTATGTATGTATGTATGTACGTATGTATGTATGTACGTATGTATGTATGTACGTATGTATGTACGTATGTACGTATGTATGTACGTATGTATGTATGTACGTATGTATGTATGTATGTATCCTTGTCTATGGGAGGCATATACATGTCACATGAGATATGACATATTTTAAAATGTGTAGTATATATGTGTGTGTGTCCCCTTCTGTATTGGTGACACAAACATGGCATATCATGATATAATACTATATATACATATATGCCCCCCTTGTCTATGGGAGGCATATACATGTCACCTGATATGACATGTTTTATAATATGTAGTATATATGTGTGTGTGCCCCCTTGTGTATTGGTGACATAAACATGACATATCATACTATATATAGTATATATAGTATATATAGTATTATATGTCATATTTATGTCATCCTATACTACATTCTGTTATGTGCCCCCCTGTCTATGGGCGGCATGGATACACGTAACATTACATATTGCTTAAAGCGCACAAACGTCAAATTGGTCAGCGCTTTTTAGTGCAAAAAGCGCAAAATCTGCGCCCTGTGCCCACAGGGGGTGAGAAACTGCGCGAAACGCACAGAGGGGTGAAAAAGGTAGCGCAGCACCGCGCTGCCGCGCGCGCTTAGTAGTACCCTGGTGCCAGTGTGCCACCCATAGACAAGTCTATGGGCATGGCTGCCCATGACTGCCCATAGACCTGCCCATAGACTGCCCATAGACTGCCCATAGACTTGCCCATGGCTGCCCATAGACAAGTCTATGGGCAGTCATATAAACACGTCACATTTGATATCGCACGTATTGGTCCCCTTGTGTTTGTTGTTTTATGGGGAAAACACATTTTTGTTATGGAAAACAACGATTGTTTGTTGTTTTCCATAAAACAACAAACAAATGTGTAATGTGTGTGATGCTAAAATTGAGTATAAATATTTGCCATCATGGCTTATCATTTGAGCTATGAGCAGCAGCTTCTAGGTAGCTCCCTTGGTTTGCTACCCAGCCAAAATAGCTTATCTTATCAGCTATGAGCAGCAGCTTCCAGACAGCTCCCCTGGCTTGCTACCCAGCCAAACCAATAGCAACGTTGTGCACCTGGAAGCTGTCACAATCAACTACCAGACGGTTTGACATCTTGGAGTTAGGCCCAGTGGCTGGCTCAGAGAGCTGCCTGGAAGCTGCTGTTCGTTCTTGGGGTTAAGCCCAGTGGCTGGATCAGAGAGCTGCCTGGAAGCTGCTGCTCGTTCTTGGGGTGGAGCCCAGTGGCTGGATCAGAGAGCTGCCTGGAAGCTGCTGCTCGTTCTTGGGGTGGAGCCCAGTGGCTGGATCAGAGAGCTGCCTGGAAGCTGCTGTTCGTTCTTGGGGTTAAGCCCAGTGGCTGGATCAGAGAGCTGCCTGGAAGCTGCTGCTCGTTCTTGGGGTGGAGCCCAGTGGCTGGATCAGAGAGCTGCCTGGAAGCTGCTGCTCGTTCTTGGGGTTAAGCCCAGTGGCTGGCTCAGAGAGCTGCCTGGAAGCTGCTGCTCGTTCTTGGGGTTAAGCCCAGTGGCTGGCTCAGAGAGCAGCCTGGAAGCTGCAGCTCGTTCTTGGGGTTAAGCCCAGTGGCTGGCTCAGAGAGCTGCCTTGAAGCTGCTGCTCGTTCTTGGGGTGGAGCCCAGTGGCTGGCTCAGAGAGCTGCCTTGAAGCTGCTGCTCGTTCTTGGGGTTAAGCCCAGTGGCTGGATCAGAGAGCTGCCTGGAAGCTGCTGCTCGTTCTTGGGGTTAAGCCCAGTGGCTGGATCAGAGAGCTGCCTGGAAGCTGCAGCTCGTTCTTGGGGTGGAGCCCAGTGGCTGGCTCAGAGAGCTGCCTGGAAGCTGCTGTTCGTAGCGGAACAGAAAAGCGTTTCTTACTATGGAACCATTCTGCCCTGGATGTAACAATGTGTGACAATGGTGTGTGTCTGTGATGCTGAATGTGTGAATGTGATAATGTGTGACAATGGTGTGTGTCTGTGATGCTGAATGTGTGAATGTGATAATGTGTGACAATGGTGTGTGTCTCAGACGCTGAATGTGAGAATGTGTGACAATGTTGTGTGTCAGTGCTACTGAATCACTTGTGTATGTGGATATTTCATATATGCCACTGGTCACATTTCCCTGTTATGTGTATCTATGTTGCAGTCCAGGGGTATCCAAATAGGCTAACTAATGGAAGTGCATAGCTGACCTGGTGTATGCCAGTGGTACTTGCGTTAGCTGACCTGGCGTGTGCCAGTGGTACTTGCGTTAGCTGACCTGGCGTGTGCCAGTGTTACTTGCGTTAGCTGACCTGGCGTGTGCCAGTGTTACTTGCGTTAGCTGACCTGGCGTGTGCCAGTGGTACTTGCGTTAGCTGACCTGGCGTGTGCCAGTGGTACTTGCGTTAGCTGACCTGGCGTGTGCCAGTGGTACTTGCGTTAGCTGACCTGGCGTGTGCCAGTGGTACTCGCATTAGCATGAGTAGTATAAACATTACTGCACCACACTCCCGAGTATAGAATGCAATGATATGGCTTGTTCACACAGGACAGGAGGAGGAATGAGTAGCAACAAGTCCCCCCCCCCACACACACACACACACACACACACACACACACAATCCAAATCAAGAATGGTCCTCTCCCTTTCTTGAAGGGATTGTAGCACAGTGTAGTGCTGATACCATTAGTACATTAGCACAGTGTAGTGCTGATACCATTAGTACATTAGCGCAGTGTAGTGCTGATACCATTAGTACATTAGCACAGTGTAGTGCTGATACCATTAGTACATTAGCACAGTGTAGTGCTGATGCCATTAGTACATTAGCACAGTGTAGTGCTGATACCATTAGTACATTAGCACAGTGTAATGCTGATACCATTAGTACATTAGCACAGTGTAGTGCTGATACAATTAGTACATTAGCACAGTGTAGTGCTGATACCATTAGTACATTAGCACAGTGTAGTGCTGATACCATTAGTTGTAGCACTGTGGTTGGCTTTGGAAGTTGCTCAGAAGCTGCTGAGAAAAGCTGAAAAGGAAAGCTCTGGTCACAGCATTCATCATTTCATACTTTTGGTATATAGTGGACCTATCAAATTGGTACATAGCCCATTCATGGAGCATTGGATTGGAATGGATTGCATTGGCATGGATTGCATTGGAATGGATTGCATTGGAATGGATTGCATTCTAAATACTAAATATGCTAAATACTACCTGACAAGTGTATCTGTCATCACATGTAGCTAAATAATACCTGACATGTAGCTAAATACTACCTGACAAGAGTAGCTGTCAACGCCTGTAGCTGAATACTACCGGACACGGGTAGCTGGCAATGCCTTTAGCTGACTACTACCCATCAAGAGTAGCTGTCAACGCCAGGTGCTGAATACTACCTGACAAGGGTAGCTGTCAACGCCTGTAGCTGAATACCACCTGACAGGGGTAGCTGTCAACGCCTGCAGCTGAATACTACCTGACAAGGGTAGCTGTCAACGCCTGTAGCTGAATACTTGCCAAGAGTAGCTGTCAACGCCTGTAGCCGAACCCGCCAAGTAATGCTGAGTGTCCAAGCATGAAAGTATGACATCAATGGGCCTTGTAACCCAATGCATAGCGTAACTGTCAGGCTGTCAACACGTATGCCCAAGATGGTGGTGCCTTTCAAGGGCCTTGCAGCCCAATACATTACATTGTCATCAACAGGCCATTGATTGCCCAAGATAAGCCCGCTCCACAACATCCGGGAGGGGTCTTTCAACTACTCCTAAAAAAGGTCATGATAACGCCTGGTGGGTAGAGAGCGGTCTTCTACCTCAACTGCACAAGCTACCATCGCCGTTGACAACGGCCTGCAACGCTCAGGGTGACCGAATGGGGGAATTGACCCCCCGACCCTGCATCCTCAAAGCAATTTGGTGTACCACTAGACCAATTGATTCGCTGAAAGGGGCTAACTACTCCTCAAATTAGGTAGGCAACGTTGGAGCAAGCAAGCAAGATTGCAGCAAGAAAGCATGATTATCAGCACTAATTCCATATGACTAGGGAATGGCAAATCATATGATGTTGACCAAAGACGAGTATGAAATCTTATGATATCATACAAAATTCATATGATTTAATATCATATGATTTGATGCCCCAGGCCAAAGTTACCTGGTTAGACCGCCGGCATCATAAATATCATATGATGACATGATATCATATGATATCATATTGCCGATCCCTACATATGACATACATGATTTGCCTTGCATGCTGGCACTTAGTGCAGATCACCATAGCTTTACTTTTCAGCTACAAGCAGCAGCTTCTAGGTAGCTCCCTCATCCAGCCACTGGTCTGAGCCCTGATTTTTCACAAGTACTGGAAAGCGAATTGTATCAGCTTCCAGCTGCACCACTTGACTTGAGGTCGCAAGCTAGGGGAGCTGCCTAGAAGCTGATGCTCGTTGCTGAAAAGAAAAGCTGTAGTAGTGTTCTTCAAGCCATATGTTGGCGTTTGCTACGCTGAGGCATTAGGGCCGTAGGCCGTACAATATTGAAATTGAAATTGTTACATCCGTGTAATACCGTTACTCACAGGACGTGAAGGTAAGGACACCATAGCGTAAGCCGGAGCTAGCTACAGTCACCGTAGTAGGCCGTACAATATTGAAATTGAAATTGTTACATCCGTGTAATACCGTTACTCACAGGACGTGAAGTTAAGGACACCATAGCGTAAGCCGGAGCTAGCTACAGTCACCGTAGTAGGCCGTACAATATTGAAATTGAAATTGTTACATCCGTGTAATACCGTTACTCACAGGACGTGAAGTTAAGGACACCATAGCGTAAGCCGGAGCTAGCTACAGTCACCGTAGTAGGCCGTCCAATATTGAAATTGAAATTGTTACATCCGTGTAATACCGTTACTCACAGGACGTGAAGGTAAGGACACCATAGCGTAAGCCGGAGCTAGCTACAGTCACCGTAGTAGGCCGTACAATATTGAAATTGAAATTGTTACATCCGTGTAATACCGTTACTCACAGGACGTGAAGGTAAGGACACCATAGCGTAAGCCGGAGCTAGCTACAGTCACCGTAGTAGGCCGTACAATATTGAAATTGAAATTGTTACATCCGTGTAATACCGTTACTCACAGGACGTGAAGGTAAGGACACCATAGCGTAAGCCGGAGCTAGCTACAGTCACCGTAGTAGGCCGTACCAATATTGAAATTGAAATTGTTACATCCGTGTAATACCGTTACTCACAGGACGTGAAGGTAAGGGACACCATAGCGTAAGCCGGAGCTAGCTACAGTCACCGTAGTAGGCCGTCCAATATTGAAATTGAAATTGTTACATCCGTGTAATACCGTTACTCACAGGACGTGAAGGTAAGGACACCATAGCGTAAGCCGGAGCTAGCTACAGTCACCGTAGTAGGCCGTCCAATATTGAAATTGAAATTGTTACATCCGTGTAATACCGTTACTCACAGGACGTGAAGGTAAGGACACCATAGCGTAAGCCGGAGCTAGCTACAGTCACCGTAGTAGGCCGTCCAATATTGAAATTGAAATTGTTACATCCGTGTAATACCGTTACTCACAGGACGTGAAGGTAAGGACACCATAGCGTAAGCCGGAGCTAGCTACAGTCACCGTAGTAGGCCGTCAATATTGAAATTGAAATTGTTACATCCGTGTAATACGTTACTCACAGGACGTGAAGGTAAGGACACCATAGCGTAAGCCGGAGCTAGCTACAGTCACCGTAGTAGGCCGTCAATATTGAAATTGAAATTGTTACATCCGTGTAATACCGTTACTCACAGGACGTGAAGGTAAGGACACCATAGCGTAAGCCGGAGCTAGCTACAGTCACCGTAGTAGGCCGTACAATATTGAAATTGAAATTGTTACATCCGTGTAATACCGTTACTCACAGGACGTGAAGGTAAGGACACCATAGCGTAAGCCGGAGCTAGCTACAGTCACCGTAGTAGGCCGTACAATATTGAAATTGAAATTGTTACATCCGTGTAATACCGTTACTCACAGGACGTGAAGGTAAGGACACCATAGCGTAAGCCGGAGCTAGCTACAGTCACCGTAGTAGGCCGTCCAATATTGAAATTGAAATTGTTACATCCGTGTAATACCCGTTACTCACAGGACGTGAAGGTAAGGACACCATAGCGTAAGCCGGAGCTAGCTACAGTCACCGTAGTAGGCCGTACAATATTGAAATTGAAATTGTTACATCCGTGTAATACCGTTACTCACAGGACGTGAAGGTAAGGACACCATAGCGTAAGCCGGAGCCTAGCTACAGTCACCGTTGTAGGCCGCCAATATTGAATTGAAATTGTTACATCCGTGTAATACCGTTACTCACAGGAACGTGAAGGTAAGGACACCATAACGTAAGCCGGAGCTAGCTAAGTCACCGTAGTAGGCCGTCCAATATTGAAATTGAAATTGTTACATCCGTGTAATACCGTTACTCCAGGACGTGAAGGTAAGGACACCATAGCGTAAGCGGAGCTAGCTACAGTACCGTAGTAAGGGACACATCCGTGTAAGGACGTGACACATAGCGTAAGCCGGAGCTAGCTACAGTCACCGTAGTAGGGCTCCAATATTGAAATTGAAATTGTTACATCCGTGTAATACCGTTACTCACAGGACGTGAAGGTAAGGACACCATAGCGTAAGCCGGAGCTAGCTACAGTCACCGTAGTAGGCCCGTACAATATTGAAATTGAAATTGTTACATCCGTGTAATACCGTTACTCACAGGACGTGAAGGTAAGGACACCATAGCGTAAGCCGGAGCTAGCTACAGTCACCGTAGTAGGCCGTCCAATATTGAAATTGAAATTGTTACATCCGTGTAATACGTTACTCACAGGACGTGAAGGTAAGGACACCATAGCGTAAGCCGGAGCTAGCTACAGTCACCGTAGTAGGCCGTCCAATATTGAAATTGAAATTGTTACATCCGTGTAATACCGTTACTCACAGGACGTGAAGGTAAGGACACCATAGCGTAAGCCGGAGCTAGCTACAGTCACCGTAGTAGGCCGTACAATATTGAAATTGAAATTGTTACATCCGTGTAATACCGTTACTCACAGGACGTGAAGGTAAGGACACCATAGCGTAAGCCGGAGCTAGCTACAGTCACCGTAGTAGGCCGTCCAATATTGAAATTGAAATTGTTACATCCGTGTAATACCGTTACTCACAGGACGTGAAGGTAAGGACACCATAGCGTAAGCCGGAGCTAGCTACAGTCACCGTAGTAGGCCGTCCAATATTGAAATTGAAATTGTTACATCCGTGTAATACCGTTACTCACAGGACGTGAAGGTAAGGACACCATAGCGTAAGCCGGAGCTAGCTACAGTCACCGTAGTAGGCCGTCCAATATTGAAATTGAAATTGTTACAACATCCGTGTAATACCGTTACTCACAGGACGTGAAGGTAAGGACACCATAGCGTAAGCCGGAGCTAGCTACAGTCACCGTAGTAGGCCCGTCCAATATTGAAATTGAAATTGTTACATCCGTGTAATACCGTTACTCACAGGACGTGAAGGTAAGGACAACCATAGCGTAAGCCGGAGCTAGCTACAGTCACCGTAGTAGGCCGTCCAATATTGAAATTGAAATTGTTACATCCGTGTAATACCGTTACTCACAGGACGTGAAGGTAAGGACACCATAGCGTAAGCCGGAGCTAGCTACAGTCACCGTAGTAGGCCGTCCAATATTGAAATTGAAATTGTTACATCCGTGTAATACCGTTACTCACAGGACGTGAAGGTAAGGACACCATAGCGTAAGCCGGAGCTAGCTACAGTCACCGTAGTAGGCCGTCCAATATTGAAATTGAAATTGTTACATCCGTGTAATACCGTTACTCACAGGACGTGAAGGTAAGGACACCATAGCGTAAGCCGGAGCTAGCTACAGTCACCGTAGTAGGCCGTCCAATATTGAAATTGAAATTGTTACATCCGTGTAATACCGTTACTCACAGGACGTGAAGGTAAGGACACCATAGCGTAAGCCGGAGCTAGCTACAGTCACCGTAGTAGGCCGTCAATATTGAAATTGAAATTGTTACAATCCGTGTAATACCGTTACTCACAGGACGTGAAGGTAAGGACACCATAGCGTAAGCCGGAGCTAGCTACAGTCACCGTAGTAGGCCGTCCAATATTGAAATTGAAATTGTTACATCCGTGTAATACCGTTACTCACAGGACGTGAAGGTAAGGACACCATAGCGTAAGCCGGAGCTAGCTACAGTCACCGTAGTAGGCCGTACAATATTGAAATTGAAATTGTTACATCCGTGTAATACCGTTACTCACAGGACGTGAAGGTAAGGACACCATAGCGTAAGCCGGAGCTAGCTACAGTCACCGTAGTAGGCGTCCAATATTGAAATTGAAATTGTTACATCCGTGTAATACCGTTACTCACAGGACGTGAAGGTAAGGACACCATAGCGTAAGCCGGAGCTAGCTACAGTCACCGTAGTAGGTACCGTCCAATATTGGAAATTGAAATTGTTACATCCGTGTAATACCGTTACTCACAGGACGTGAAGGTAAGGACACCATAGCGTAAGCGGAGCTAGCTACAGTCACCGTAGTAGGCCGTACAATATTGAAATTGAAATTGTTACATCCGTGTAATACCGTTACTCACAGGACGTGAAGGTAAGGAACACCATAGCGTAAGCCGGAGCTAGCTACAGTCACCGTAGTAGGCCGTAACAATATTGAAATTGAAATTGTTACATCCGTGTAATACCGTTACTCACAGGACCGTGAAGGTAAGGACACCATAGCGTAAGCCGGAGCTAGCTACAGTCACCGTAGTAGGCCGTCCAATATTGAAAATTGAAATTGTTACAATACATCCGTGTAATACCGTTACTCACAGGACGTGAAGGTAAGGACACCATAGCCGTAAGCCGGAGCTACAGCCGTGCAGTAAGCAACCGTACCGTAGGGCCGTCCAGCTATATTGAAATTGAAATTGTTACATCCGTGTAATACCGTTTACTCACAGGACGTGAAGGTAAGGACACCATAGCGTAAGCCGGAGCTAGCTACAGTCACCGTAGTAGGCCGTCAATATTGAAATTGAAATTGTTACATCCGTGTAATACCGTTACTCACAGGACGTGAAGGTAAGGACACCATAGCGTAAGCCGGAGCTAGCTACAGTCACCGTAGTAGGCGTGAAGGTAAGGACACCATAGTACCAATATTGAAATTGAAATTGTTACATCCGTGTAATACCGTTAATCTCACAGGACGTGAAGGTAAGGACACCATAGCGTAAGCCGGAGCTAGCTGCAGTCACCGTAGTAGGACCGTCCAATATTGAAATTGAAATTGTTACATCCGTGTAATACCGTTACTCACAGGACGTGAAGGTAAGGACACCATAGCGTAAGCCGGAGCTAGCTACAGTCACCGTAGTAGGCCGTCCAATATTGAAATTGAAATTGTTACATCCGTGTAATACCGTTACTCACAGGACGTGAAGGTAAGGACACCATAGCGTAAGCCGGAGCTAGCTACAGTCACCGTAGTAGGCCGTACCAATATTGAAATTGAAATTGTTACATCCGTGTAATACCGTTACTCACAGGACGTGAAGGTAAGGACACCATAGCGTAAGCCGGAGCTAGCTACAGTCACCGTAGTAGGCCGTCCAATATTGAAATTGAAATTGTTACATCCGTGTAATACCGTTACTCACAGGACGTGAAGGTAAGGACACCATAGCGTAAGCCGGAGCTAGCTACAGTCACCGTAGTAGGCCGTACCAATATTGAAATTGAAATTGTTACATCCGTGTAATACCGTTACTCACAGGACGTGAAGGTAAGACACCATAGCGTAAGCCGGAGCTAGCTACAGTCACCGTAGTAGCCGTCCAATATTGAAACATTGAAATTGTTACATCCGTGTAATACCGTTACTCACAGGACGTGAAGGTAAGGACACCATAGCGTAAGCCGGAGCTGCTCAGTCACCGTAGTAGGCCGTAATATTGAAATTGAAATTGTTACATCCGTGTAATACCGTTACTCACAGGACGTGAAGGTAAGGACACCATAGCGTAAGCCGGAGCTAGCTACAGTCACCGTAGTAGGCCGTACAATATTGAAATTGAAATTGTTACATCCGTGTAATACCGTTACTCACAGGACGTGAAGGTAAGGACACCATAGCGTAAGCCGAGCTAGCTACAGTCACCGTAGTAGCCGTAAGCAATATTGAAAATTGAAATTGTTACATCCGTGTAATACCGTTACTCACAGGACGTGAAGGTAAGGACACCATAGCGTAAGCCGGAGCTAGCTACAGTCACCGTAGTAGGCCGTCCAATATTGAAATTTGAAATTGTTACATCCGTGTAATACCGTTACTCACAGGACGTGAAGGTAAGGACACCATAGCGTAAGCCGGAGCTAGCTACAGTCACCGTAGTAGGCCGTCCAATATTGAAATTGAAATTGTTACATCCGTGTAATACCGTTACTCACAGGACGTGAAGTTAAGGACACCATAGCGTAAGCCGGAGCTAGCTACAGTCACCCGTAGTAGGCCGTCCAATATTGAAATTGAAATTGTTACATCCGTGTAATACCGTTACTCACAGGAACGTGAAGGTAAGGACACCATAGCGTAGCTAAGAGCTAGCTACAGTCACCGTAGTAGGCCGTCCCAATATTGAAATTGAAATTGTTACATCCGTGTAATACGTTACTCCACAGGACGTGAAGGTAAGGACACCATAGCGTAAGCCGGAGCTAGCTACAGTCACCGTAGTAGGCCGTACAATATTGAAATTGAAATTGTTACATCCGTGTAATACCGTTACTCACAGGACGTGAAGTAAGGACACCATAGCGTAAGCCGGAGCTAGCTGCAGTCACCGTAGTAGGCCGTCCAATATTGAAATTGAAATTGTTACATCCGTGTAATACCGTTACTCACAGGACGTGAAGGTAAGGACACCATAGCGTAAGCCGGAGCTAGCTACAGTCACCGTAGTAGGCCGTCCAATATTGAAATTGAAAGTTGTTACATCCGTGTAATACCGTTACTCTCACAGGACGTGAAGGTAAGGACACCATAGCGTAAGCCGGAGCTAGCTACAGTCACCGTAGTAGGCCGTACAATATTGAAATTGAAATTGTTAACATCGTGTAATACCGTTACTCACAGGACGTGAAGGTAAGGACACCATAGCGTAAGCCGGAGCTAGCTACAGTCACCGTAGTAGGCCGTACAATATTGAAATTGAAATTGTTACATCCGTGTAATACCGTTACTCACAGGACGTGAAGGTAAGGACACCATAGCGTAAGCCGGAGCTAGCTACAGTCACCGTAGTAGGCCGTCCAATATTGAAATTGAAATTGTTACATCCGTGTAATACCGTTACTCACAGGACGTGAAGGTAAGGACACCATAGCGTAAGCCGGAGCTAGCTACAGTCACCGTAGTAGGCCGTTCAATATTGAAATTGAAATTGTTACATCCGTGTAATACCGTTACTCACAGGACGTGAAGGTAAGGGACACCATAGCGTAAGCCGGAGCTAGCTACAGTCACCGTAGTAGGCCGTCCAATATTGAAATTGAAATTGTTACATCCGTGTAATACCGTTACTCACAGGACGTGAAGGTAAGGACACCATAGCGTAAGCCGGAGCTAGCTACAGTCACCGTAGTAGGCCGTCCAATATTGAAATTGAAATTGTTACATCCGTGTAATACCGTTACTCACAGGACGTGAAGGTAAGGACACCATAGCGTAAGCCGGAGCTAGCTACAGTCACCGTAGTAGGCCCGTCAATATTGAAATTGAAATTGTTACATCCGTGTAATACCGTTACTCACAGGACGTGAAGGTAAGGACACCATAGCGTAAGCCGGAGCTAGCTACAGTCACCGTAGTAGGTCGTCCAATATTGAAATTGAAATTGTTACATCCGTGTAATACCGTTACTCACAGGACGTGAAGGTAAGGACACCATAGCGTAAGCCGGAGCTAGCTACAGTCACCGTAGTAGGCCGTACCAATATTGAAATTGAAATTGTTACATCCGTGTAATACCGTTACTCACAGGACGTGAAGGTAAGGACACCATAGCGTAAGCCGGAGCTAGCTACAGTCACCGTAGTAGGCCGTAATATTTGAAATTGAAAATTGTTACATCCGTGTAATACCGTTACTCACAGGACGTGAAGGTAAGGACACCATAGCGTAAGCCGGAGCTAGCTACAGTCACCGTAGTAGGCCGTAATATTGAAATTGAAATTGTTACATCCGTGTAATACCGTTACTCACAGGACGTGAAGGTAAGGACACCATAGCGTAAGCCGGAGCTAGCTACAGTCACCGTAGTAGGCCGTACAATATTGAAATTGAAATTGTTACATCCGTGTAATACCGCTACTCACAGGACGTGAAGGTAAGGACACCATAGCGTAAGCCGGAGCTAGCTACAGTCACCGTAGTAGGCCGTCCAATATTGAAATTGAAATTGTTACATCCGTGTAATACCGTTACTCACAGGACGTGAAGGTAAGGACACCACAGCGTAAGCCGGAGCTAGCTACAGTCACCGTAGTAGGCCGTCCAATATTGAAATTGAAATTGTTACATCCGTGTAATACCGTTACTCACAGGACGTGAAGGTAAGGACACCATAGTGTAAGCCGGAGCTAGCTACAGTCACCGTAGTAGGCCGTACAATATTGAAATTGAAATTGTTACATCCGTGTAATACCGTTACTCACAGGACGTGAAGGTAAGGACACCATAGCGTAAGCCGGAGCTAGCTACAGTCACCGTAGTAGGCCGTCCAATATTGAAATTGAAATTGTTACATCCGTGTAATACCGTTACTCACAGGACGTGAAGGTAAGGACACCATAGCGTAAGCCGGAGCTAGCCACAGTCACCGTAGTAGGCCGTCCAATATTGAAATTGAAATTGTTCCATCCGTGTAATACCGTTACTCACAGGACGTGAAGGTAAGGACACCATAGCGTAAGCCGGAGCTAGCTACAGTCACCGTAGTAGGCCGTCCAATATTGAAATTGAAATTGAAATTGAAATTGTTACATCCGTGTAGAACCGTTACTCACAGGTCGTGAAGTTAAGGACACCATAGCGTAAGCCGGAGCTAGCTATAGTTACCGTAGGGCCATCTCAGTAAAAAGAATTACCACCGATGCCTGACCGGCAGGCACCGTAGCCACATCATGCCAGTGCAGCTTAATACGGGGTTTTTTCACCCCGGTTGGGAAGCACCGACACAATGCAGCTGGCAAGACAAAACCTGAGAGGGGGGACGGTCTGTGTGCTAGTCCCCGGGTATCGAACCGGGGTGTGCTTCCATAAAACGTCTGCACTGTAAAATACTCTGAAAGCTAGTGATGGTGTGGGATTGGACTGTGTCCGCCAGTTTGAGGGCACATGATCTCTGAAGTCCAAGAGTGGTCATAGAAGTCAAAAAAGAGGTTGGAATAGTACCAGTTGTTCCAACGGTGATAACTTCATAGTGAACGAGGTATCCAGCCGATCTAAGGCCATTTACTAATTCAACATGCTGGGCGTGTTTAGTGATAAACTTAGTAGCATGGTTGGTATTAGAGCAGTATCCAAGCTCAAGAACCCAGAGTTCTTTATCAGACATACAGGTAGGAGAGTCTATGTCAGGTAGGACGGCAAGATCAGGTCTCATTCTCTTCCAGTCCGCTACAGTAATAGTGGAGGGGCGTAACCAGTCAGGGAGACGTTTGCCCAGGACCCCCCTGGGGAGGTCCTCTTCCTTGCCAGCGTCCATGATCATTCTGCGGGATCCCAGGGCTCCGGTGCAAATGGCCTTGTGGATGAGTCGCACTGCGGCGTCATGTCTCTTGATATAGAGCCCCTTGAAAGTCCGGTGTGTGCAGCCCGCCAGGATGTGGCCCGCTCCGTCCTCACAGGTGTGGCAAATGGGGCATAGGGAGTTCGTGGGTGGGTGAGTGCTTGTAATATAAGGGAGTTTCCAGCGGAATGCAAGTTTACGGTTCCACAGTCTACCCCAGCGGGCTTTAAGGATGTGGAATTTAGTTTAATGTTGGATAAGGGTTGAGGTCCAAAATTTGTTACTTGCATGAGGAAGTTGGTGGGGAGTGTTATCAGCCCAGGTGGTTGCATAAATCCCTTTAAGAGGGTGTTGGCCAAGGTGGCAGCTAGTGGGCAGGTTAGAGGTGATACCTTGTGTAAGGTTAGGTGCTAGGATGCGTGGGGGAATATCTCCCATGGGTGTGCGAGGAGGTTGAACTGTGGGCCAGTAGACATTGTGGCGGGGGATTTCCCCAGTGTTGTCAGTAAAATTGGTGGAGGCAGGGTGCTCAGCTGCCTTGCGTGCCAGAATGTCTGCCCTGTCATTTCCAAGGATACTTGTGTGGGAACGGACTTTACAAAGAGTGGTGTGTGAGCCATGCAGGATGCGTTGAATGAGGTGTTTTTGAATTGATTGCAGAAGTTCAGTATGAATGGAACGGGTTGTTGTGGTAGGGTCATGAATCATGTTTTTAATAAGTTGAAGAGAGCAGAGGCTGTCTGTATGGAGTGTAAGGGATTTGTCGTAGTCAATGTTGAGAAGGGCTTGGTGGATGGCTACCAGTTCTGCCCTGTTGTTAGTTGGCCCCTATTCCCCCAGGGTTGATGGAGTAGCTTTGTCCTGCAGCCGGGACATATACTGCAGCACCTATTTTACTAGGGTGCCCTGGTTTACCTTTTATTAGGCTACCATCTGTGTAGAACTGGAGGCCTGAGGAGGGGGTAGCTAGGTGAAGACAAGGGTGAGTAGTGGTAAGAAGAGAGGGAGGAGGGTGTTGGTGGAGTGGAGTTTGCCAAGGATTTTTGGCAAGAGATTTGAGTTTCCGGGGGTAAGTAATGACAATGTCAGAGAAGGTAAGAGTGGGAGGTGGAGTGATAGTAGAGGGCTCCCAGGATGAGGAGAGGCTTTGCATGTAGTATGTCCATTGGTCAATAAAATCTGGGAGTTTAGGAAAATAGGTATCTTGGCTGTGGGGGTTGCATATAAGGATGAGGTGTAGTTTGTGGGTGGAGGGTGGAGTGTAAGATTTGCTGCCAAGCCAAATTTCAGAGGTAGTATAAAATTCAGACTGCGGTCTGGAGTCAATATACTGAATCCAGGAGTGGTGGAGGAGGGTTTTGTAAGGGGCAGCAAGGTCGTCAGGGAGGAGCATCAGGGTGCAGGTAGGGCTGAGAGTATTTTCAACATGGTCAGCACTGGCTAGGGCCCACCTTAGAGCTTGGTGTGCTTGTGTCGTGGAGTTAGGAATGTCCACCAGTGAGCCCCCAGTCCAGATGGTAAGAAAGGGGTCTTGGTTGGAGCCAAAGAGCTGATCAGCAGGGCTGGTAGAAGAGAAGCTGGTGAGGCTTTGGTCGTAGCTAAGGGGGTTAGAAGTACGATGGTGAGTAAT
This sequence comes from Microglena sp. YARC, assembly GCA_022414725.1. Taxonomy (NCBI): domain Eukaryota; kingdom Viridiplantae; phylum Chlorophyta; class Chlorophyceae; order Chlamydomonadales; family Chlamydomonadaceae; genus Microglena; species Microglena sp. YARC. The sequence continues at coordinate 46,459 of JAJSRW010000535.1, forward strand.
GCCCAGAGCAGCTGCTGCTTGGTAGAGAAAAGGAGAAAGAGTGTTGGTAGCAGCAGGAGCAGCTCTGTATCTGGTGAAGAGGGCAGCTAAGTCAGTGTGGTATGTTCCTCCTTGGGTCAGTTGGTTCCATTTGGTAGGGTGGTGATTTTTGAAGTGGTCATAGTTTTGTTTGAGAGAGGTTAGTCTGTCGTTGGGAATGTGCCCAAGACAGTGACCAGTGGGGTTATAAAGATATGAAACGTTGGTGTGTGTGTGTGTGTGGATTGGTCATCCAGAGTGGTGAGGATGCCTGTTTGTATAATGTAGGCTGAGGGTGGTTGAATGTCCCAGTCTGGGTGCCTGTCGTGTGTGTCAATTTTCAGAAGTTTGTGAACAAGGTTGTGGTTGTCAGCATTAAATCCTGGGGAGGTGGCCCATTGGCCTTGTTGTTGAAGGTTAGTAAGGTGGGTGTCCTTCCTAGGGTTGAGGTGTGTGGTTAATGGGGGAGTAGTTTTAAAAGTGTGGGTTAATTGGTCGTATGCTGGTTGTCCCAAAAGTTCAACAAGGTGAGACGCATTGTGAGATTGGGGTTTCCAATGTATGGTGGAGGTAGTGGAGGTAAGAGATGTGCTGTGGTGGATGCTGTATCCCATGTGTGTGTAGGAGTTGATATGTTCGTTGTGCATGATGGTTGGGGCCCATTGAACGTGGACAACAGTGGAAGTGACTAGTTTGTCGTCGTTGTAGGAGCGCTTGCCCCGCCAGCTCGTGATGTGCAGGGCTTTGTATTGGGATCCGTAGGTAAGGTGGAGCAGGCGCGCCGGTGGTGCAGGTGCGCTGCTGTCGGGGGATGTCATGGCCTCGCGGATCCTGTCAGGGTGTGAGGTGGGAGTTATTCTATATGCATGGTAAAATTTAGAGGTGGAGGAGTGACGGATCCAGGATTTGCACAAGTAGTGGCGTGCTGCCCAGGTGGCATCACTGCTGGGGCAGCCCCATGCTTGGTGCGCGTGACTGCCTTCTGCGTGGGCCACGCCCACCATTGGTTTCCTTCCAGGTCCCCAATGGAATCTGCCTCGTAGTCTGCGTCAGTAACAGTGGCGTGAGGTTGGTAACGCTGGGTGGGTGGGGTGGAGGGTTCAATAGAAGCAGGAGATTTAACGTTATCGGTTGTTTCTGCGCAATTGCGTAACCGGGCGCAAGTTGTCGGTGTGAGAGGGGAAGTGGGTCAGAGTGTATTGGGGAGGCGACAGTTTGGAGGGAGGAGAGGTGAGCGGTGAGGCGGTTCAGGGACCGTTTGTGGTGTTTAGTAACTTTGTGTAAGGTGATAAGAGAGAGATCTGTAGTGCTGACAAGGTGAGTTCCCATGGGGGTGACCAGGTCATGGTATGAATAGATGGCCAGGTCATGGAATGGAGTCATGAGTGATACAGGGATTGCCTGTGGAGGGAGAGGAAGAGAGTGTATGTTAAGTTTGTCAAGAAGTTCTGTGTCATTCCAAGAAATTGTTATGTCAGTTTTTTTAATAATTTCCAGCTGGCAGGCTAGGGACATATACTTAAGTTGCTTGCGGGATAGAGAGAGAGGATCTAGAGTGGTCATGGTGGAAGTTGATTTATTAAGGAGAGCTCTAGTGAGGATTCCCAGGTGACCTTGGTCGTTCATGGACTGGGTGAGGGCTGTTGCAGTAATCTGGGTGTATTCAGTGAGTAGGGAGGGCACCCCTAGTCCTGCCTCTGTTTTAGGGAGGTGGAGTGCTCTTGTCGGAAAAGATCTGGGAAGGGAGCAACAGAGTTTAACTGTTTTTAATACTGCTCTGTCAATGACGTGAATGTCGGTTAGTGAGAAGGGAGCTACTATCATGGGGTATTTAATAGCTGCTCTGACACACTGTGAAATTATTCGTAAGCATTGGGTGGGGGTTTTTAGCTTTGGTGAGGATACTCAGCCCTTTATTGTGAATGGTTTCTATAGTAGAGTGGAGTTGAGTTTTCCAATTTAAGGTAAGTGAGATGTGAACCCCCAAGTATTTGTAGGCTTGGTCAGGCGGCTGGTAGGTAGCATAGGAGTTTCCTAGTGGAATTTTATCTAGCCTTTGTTTGAGAGTGTTGTTGTGAGTAGGTTGAGAGGGGTGTGATTTGTGGAGTATGCCACTGACCACACATTGGGTGGCGTTAAGAGGAATGCCCGACCAGATGCTAACAGTTTGAACTTTACCACATTGGATGCGAAGGTCCTCTGAGCTGCCGGTTAGGACAGCAGTGTCGTCAGCATACCCAAGCTGCTGGTGTGGTGTTCATCTGCTGTTTTGGAGGGTAGGGATGCTGCTCTGTATCCTCGTCCCCCAGAACGGAGCCATCTGTGTAGGGGTTCTAGAAAGATAATGAAGAGTAGGGGGGAGAGAGTATCCCCCTGGATGGTGCCCCTAGTGATGGGGATGGGGGAGCCAGGTGTATTGTTAAGGAGAATATGTGTAGTAGAGTTTTGTGTAGATTCCTTTAATAGTGTCTATAGTGTCGTGGGTGTAACCCAAGCTGTGCATGATGCAGAGAAGTTTTTGGTGATCAATCATGTTAAAAGCAGAGCTAAAGTCGAAGTAGGCAGCATAGAGGTCCTGGTGGAAGAGGGCAGCGTCCTCAATGTTGTGGAGTAGGTTCAAGAGTTGTCTATAGGTACTTTTGTCTTTTCTGAAACCTTCTTGGCAGGCGCTAAGAATGTGGTTGGTTTCAGAGTAGGTGGTAATAGTGTTAGTAACAAGGGAGGTCCAGAGTTTGGCTACAGCATTGTTAAGGCCTATTGGCCTGTAGTTTTGAGGTAAGCAAGGATCTGATTTTTTGTAGAGCATGACTGTGTGTGAGGTTTTCCAGCAGTCTGGTGTTTCTCCCAGGATCCATACTAGCTGCATGAGTTTGTGTATGATGAGGTGCATTTCCTGTGGGAGGCACATAAGTAATTCATTAGGTATGCCGTCTGGGCCAGTGGCTTTGTTGGTAGAGAGTTTCCTAATACAGTCAGCATAGGTGGTTGAGGAGGAGAGAAAGGTGTAGGGAGAGGCAGTGTTTTGTATGGAGTTGGCTGGAGTTTCCAAGTGGTATTTGTCTGTGTGTATTTCCCATGGAGGGGGGGTGGCGTGTCGTGTATAGTCATCTGAGATGGGTGGAGTGGGAGGTGACATGAGTTTTCCCATATGTTTAGTCATAACTTCCAGGAGACCCTGGGTGCTAGTGCTGAGTGTGTGTGTGGATGCGTCCAGTAGAGCAGTGGGTGTGTGTGTGATTTTCAGGAGAGAAAATATACCTGTGAGTTTGTCGTGCTTGTGTACTGAGGCGGCGTCGGAATTTCTTAATGGAGGCGGTTGCTCTCTCCTCTTTGAGTGCAACCTGCATGTGACGTAATTCTGTAATACTTTGTTTAATATCAGCAGTTAAGGAGAGACAATAGTCAGAGAGGAGTAAATTTTGAAAGTGCTGTTGTATTTTAATTTTAGTGGTAGGTGAGTATGTGCCTGCCGTGTGAGGTGTGCTTCTAAGTTCCATGTATTGTTGTTGGTTAAGGTGGTTGGAAGCTGTTCGGAGTGCTTTAATGTGTTTAATATGGTAGTTAAGTCTTCTGTAGGTTTTGGCAGTTTGTCTTGGCAGGAAGGTGCCTGGTGTACTAGCCTTGGTAGGGCAGGTGTCAGTCATGATGGAGAGAGCTTGGTGAAGAGTGACCATGAGATGATTTGTCATGCTGTTAAGGTCTTCTGGTATGGTGGCTTTGAGTTCTTGTCTAATAGATTGAATGTGTGCAGATGTTTTATCTTCTCCCAGTAAAGTTTGTGCTATAGTCCAGGCTTTATCTATGTTAATGTGGCTGTGCTGGAATTGATGGAGAAATTGATTAGAGATGGCTTCTTTAGCTTTGGCCATGTCTTGTTGCTTGAGAGGAAGCTGCAGTTGAGGTGTTGGATTGTGAGGTGGTATGTCAAGGTTAGGAGGGGGAAAGAGAGAGGAGGTAATGTGTTGTTCCAGGGTCAAGTGGTCCAGTGTGTCTCCCATTTGGTGTGCAGTTTCTGTCACCGTGGTTGCAGTTGGGGGGTTGATGAGAATGATGTCATCTATCCTGCTACTGTAGGAAGTGTTGTCTGAGTAAGTGTGGGGACGTGGTGACGGTTGAATGTGAATTGGATATTTATTAAGGTGTTGATAGTGGGGCTGGTCCTCCAGGTGCTTGATTGTGTTGCTTCTATCAGTAAGGGTAGTAGGCTGCATTCCAGTCTCCCCCTGCAATATAGTGATGAGAGGGGTTTTGGGATATAATGTAGTGAATGTGTTCATAAATTCGGGCTCTTTTGGCAGGGTCATTGCAGGGCATGTAGACGCCTAAAATGTGGGTAGTGTTGTTAATAGTTTGATGAGTGAGATGACCAGCTATGTCAGTGGGGACTTCATGTTTAATTGGATGTGTAGTAAGAGTCTTTTCTATAAGTGTGATAACTCCAGCTGAGCGGGTTACAATGTTGTCTGCATTGGTAGCTTGCTTAATGGTTTTGCTGCTGTGATGAAAGTGGTAGTCAGATAGGTCTTGTTTGATCATATTAATTATACCTGTGTTGTTAGAGGTGAGTTTTGTTTCGGTGAGAATAGCAATGTCTGGCTCATTAGTTCGAATATGGTCGTAGAGTGTTTCCCAGGATGAGAAGATGCCTCTGCAGTTGGAAGTGATAATGTTAGTGAGATAGAGTGCAGTTTGCTGCTGTTGAACAGGATATGAGGTAGTGTGGGTTATTTTAATTCTTTTCGTTGGAAGGGTTTTTGTGGTGAGTCTGGGGGAGTAGGTTTCTTGGTAGGAGGTTCTGCTCCAAAGATCCTGCTCTGGCGCATCTTGTTGCTGTCGGGTATGGCAGGTCTAGTAGGGATAGGAAGGTTAGTCTTGGGAGGTTGAGTTGTATCCCTGGGTGTTTTTTGGTGGTCGGTGATTTATGTGTAGAGTTTGAGTGGAGGGAAGTGGGTTTGCAACGGGTAGAGGTTCTTTTAGGTTTCTTAGATTTGGGAGGCTCCTCATCATCAGAGACAAGGTCGACAGTTTCTGTAGGAGCTGGGGGCTCTGTAGGATCTGCAGGGTGAATGTGATCTGTAGGGTGTGGAAGGTCTGAGAGAAGTTGTTGAAGTTGTGAGGAGTCTGTAAGATCCATCTGGTCTGTAAGAACTATCTGGTCTGAGGAGTCGGTAGCATTGTGAGTAAGAGTGGTAGGTAGGTCTATAATGATAGTTTGAGTTGGGTTGTTTGGTTCATAGTAAATTTCAGGCTGGAAAAGTTGAGGGCAGGGTAGTCCAGATGTGTCTGTAAGGGTGTAAATGTGCCCTTGAAGATGTTGCCAGTCAGGAGGCTTCAGGGGATAGGGGCCTTCAGAGTTCATATCCCACCACTCACCGTCCAGTTGCTTAATGGCCTTAGCATGTCCATATCCAGAGTGATAATGTAGGAGGAAGCAAGAGCAGTTGGTAGGGATGCGTTGTAGGATCTGCATCTGTGAGCTGCCCAGCATGATACCTTGAGTAGGTCAGTGAAGTCCCTGCGATTTCTGTGTGGGGGCTAATATGGTGGGGAATGTATCTTGGGTTGGTGTGCTTAGTAAGGAGGCCAAGGTGAGATTTGTTGGAAGAAAGGTAGAAATTAATAAGATTGCTAGAATAGTTACCAGTGAGACTGTCATAGTGCCCTTCTAGGGTCCATTGTTGGCACGTATAGTTGCGCACATGAGTGTCTCATTTTACAGAAAAGTCTAGGATTTCGTCAAGATCAAGAGCTTTGTACCCCAGGTAAATGTTGATGGAGTGTATTTGGCAGTTGGAGTCGATTTGGGGTTCCAATATGGGAGATTGGTGCGGTGGGTGGTCTGGGTTGTTTGTACGGCGGGGGTGGGGGTGGTGGCTTGGTCCTCCTCCATGGGGTCCTCCGGGAGGTCCTCCTCCATAGGGTTGATGGGGTTGTGATCTAGCCATGCTTCATTGGGTTGTCCTGGTTGTAGTGTATAGGTGTGGCCCTGGATGCTCGCCCATTTACGAGGGGTGTTCAGGAGAATGGGTTGGTGTTTGAGAGAGTCTATCAAGTACCACTCACCCTGGAAGTGTTTGATTGTGGCTGCATGGCCCAATACCGTGCTGAAGTTGAGTATGCATGCCTGGTGGGGGTGGAGGCGCTCTAATATCTGTTCCTTTGTGCTGCCCGGCATGATGCCCTTGGGGTATGTCTCTCGGTGTCCATGGTTAGGAAGGGGAAGCTGAGCAGGGGTGTAAGGGGGGTTATTAAACGGGGTGAGGATGCCCACAATGGGGTGGTGTAGATGCAGGAAGGAGCTAAGCAGGGGGACTGAGAAGTTGCCCTGGCCGTGTCCAGTTGTGTAGTGCTCGTCCCTAATTCTACGGCGGCTGGTGTGGAGGTGATCAGCGTATGCGAGGATAGCTAGGGGTTCTATGTACGGACCTCCTAGGTAGGTATTTATGGCGTGGGACTGGCAGAAATTATATGCTTGGGGTTCCCAGTATAGCAGGTGGGGTTGGGAGGGGAGATGAGGGAGGGGGAGAGGGGGTTGGTCTCCTCCTCTACACGTGGGGTGGGGGGGTGGGCAGTTGGATCTGGATGTGTTTAGGCTGGTGGGGATGGCTGGGTGGGGGAGGCTGTTGGTGGCCTGGGGACCCCCAAGTTGGCTATTCATTGAGTGGCCTGGCAGAGGTCGAATACTTGAGGTTCCCAGTATGAGGGGTGGGGCGGGGGTAGGGGGGTATGGAGTGGGGGCGAGGTCTGACCCCTTCCTCTACAGGTGGGGTGAGGGGGCAGGCAAGCGGGTTGAGGTGTAATTAGGCTAGTGAGGATGGTGAGGTGTATGAGGCTGGTGATGACCTGGGAGTCATGAGGTAATACAAGCAGGTGGTTACCGGGAGATAATATAATAGCATGGAGGTTCCGATGATGAGGCAGGGCGGCAGGGGACCACGTCTTCTTACATGAGCATCTCCGTGCCTTATAGATAAAAGCCTTGCTGCCTCTTCCCTGTCTACGTCTAGTAGCTCTTGTTTAGGGTAGGGGGGGGGCAGTCTGGCAGGGTCAGGTAGATGCATGTGGTGATTAATGCCCATCCCGCTATTATAATGTTCCATAGTATGAGCCCCTGGGCCCATGCGTCTGATGCATAGGGAGTGAGCCACCACCGAAAAATACTAGAAATGGTATCACCATGAGGGGCACATGCTCAGGTATGGATTTACCCAGGAGTGTCTTTGGCCATCCTCTGATCACACCTAGGTTGCACATGGTGTACATATTGGGCCAGGGTGCCTACTCTACTGGATGCTTTTGAGGAGAGGGGCTTTAGCTTCTTTGTGGGAAGGCTTGTTACTTCTTTGGGGGAAGATTTGTGCTTCTTTGGAGGAAGGCTTGTTGCTCCTTTGTAGGAAGACTTGCTCGTTTGTAATGAGGCTTGTTGCTTCTTTGTAGGAAGACTTGTGCTCGTTTTGTAATGAGGCTTGTTGCTTCTTTGTAGGAAGACTTGTGCTCGTTTGTAATGAGGCTTGTTGCTTCTTTGTAGGAAGACTTGTGCTCGTTTGTAATGAGGCTTGTTGCTTCTTTGTAGGAAGACTTGTGCTCGTTTGTAATGAGGCTTGTTGCTTCTTTGGAGGAAGACTTGTGCTCTTTTGGAGAGAGGCTTGTGCTCCTTTGGGGGGAGACTTGGTGTTTATTATGATGATGACTTTTTGGTGGGGGCATGCTGTGTGTGAAGGGTCGTACAATGGTATGATTGCAAGGTGGCATGGTCTCTTCAGGTGGGTATTGACAACAAGTTGGTGATCTAGATTTTGGGTAGTTGGCATGGTCACCTGTCGCATGGTTGCATGGTTGAGAAATCGTCTCATGTGGGTCCTGGCGGCAGGTTGGTGATCTGAGTTCGCGGCATTGCCCTGATCGCATGGTCGCGTTAGGTTGGAATTGGTAGCAAGGCGGTGTTCTATATTCGCAGAGCCGCCAGTATGGATCTTACCCTGCTTCGGCTTTTCTTGTTTCGACTCTCCTTGCTTATGCAATTCTTGTGCGGCACGGGGGCTAATTTTTTACATGATTGGGCAAGTTTGTGTCGCGCTTGAGCTGTTCGAGTGATGAGGCCTTAGTATTTGTGGTAGTTGCCAGGAGTCGTTTATGACGATCGGTCTGCGGGTCCGCGTTCAGAAGGGTAATGTGACGCTCGGTGGGAAGGTCGCGTTCGAAAAAAAGCAGTAGCTGTCCTGGGTACCTGCATGGAGGGGGAAAGTGTTCGTTAGTAGGTTTCTCGATTGCATGGAGCCTTCGCTCCTGGCAGCAACCATCAAGAATGCACCAGGGATACGCGCTTTGCATCCCCCCCTGTTGGGAAGTCCAGGGAGAGGCGCATTCTGTCCGGAAATTCATACTTCCGACTGCCCAGAGGTGCAGCCGACCAAAATAACCGCATATCACCCTGCGATCACAGCGATTGCTGCGACTCGCGTCAGATGTTGAAGACAGCCACTTCGATAGCAGCATCGCCTCTGCGGAAGCATGAGCTCCTGTTTGGTTGCAGTTTCGGGGAGAGTTGACCAAAACTGCACGAAACAGAGAGCAGGTGGTATCATTCGGTAGCGCAGACGCAGGAGGATGCGAATGCGCTACGCGAATGCTAAGAAGGAGAATGAGTAGCGAGAAGGTTACATGGGAAATTCGAATGGTGTAGTCCCTAGCATCCAGACTTATATAAAGATTGAAATTGAAATTGTTACATCCGTGTAATACCGTTACTCACAGGACGTGAAGGTAAGGACACCATAGCGTAAGCCGGAGCTAGCTACAGTCACCGTAGTAGGCCGTCCAATATTGAAATTGAAATTGTTACATCCGTGTAATACCTTTACTCACAGGATGTGAAGGTAAGGACACCATAGCGTAAGCCGGAGCTAGCTACAGTCACCGTAGTAGGCCGTACAATATTGAAATTGAAATTGTTACATCCGTGTAATACCGTTACTCACAGGACGTGAAGGTAAGGACACCATAGCGTAAGCCGGAGCTAGCTACAGTCACCGTAGTAGGCCGTCCAATATTGAAATTAAAATTGTTACATCCGTGTAATACCGTTACTCACAGGAGGTGAAGGTAAGGACACCATAGCGTAAGCCGGAGCTAGCTACAGTCACCGTGGTAGGCCGTCCAATATTGAAATTGAAATTGTTACATCCGTGTAATACCGTTACTCACAGGACGTGAAGGTAAGGACACCATAGCGTAAGCCGGAGCTAGCTACAGTCACCGTAGTAGGCGTCAATATTGAAATTGAAATTGTTACATCCGTGTAATACCGTTACTCACAGGACGTGAAGGTAAGGACACCATAGCGTAAGCCGGAGCTAGCTACAGTCACCGTAGTAGGCCGTTACATAATACCGTGAAAGCTAGCTTGTCATTATTTGTTGAAATTGTTACATCCGTGTAATACCGTTACTCACAGGACGTGAAGGTAAGGACACCAATAGCGTAAGCCGGAGCTAGCTACAGTCACCGTAGTAGGCGTCCAATATTTGAAATTGAAATTGTTACATCCGTGTAATACCGTTACTCACAGGACGTGAAAGGTAAGGACACCATAGCGTTAAGCCGGAGCTATAGCTACAGTCACCGTAGTAGGCCGTCCAATATTGAAATTGAAATTGTTACATCCGTGTAATACCGTTACTCACCGCACCATAGCCCATAGCGTAAGCCGGAGCTAGACAGTCACGTAGTAGCACAGTCCAATATTTGAAATTGTTACATCCGTGTAATACCGTTACTCACAGGACGTGAAGGTAAGGACACCATAGCGTAAGCCGGAGCTAGCTACAGTCACCGTAGTAGCGTCCAAATATTGAAATTGAAATTGTTACATCCGTGTAATACCGTTACTCACAGGACGTGAAGGTAAGGACACATAGCGTAAGCCGGAGCTAGCTACAGTCACCGTAGTAGGCCGTCCAATATTGAAATTGAAATTGTTACATCCGTGTAATACCGTTACTCACAGGACGTGAAGTAAGGACACCATAGCGTAGCCGGAGCTAGCTACAGTCACCGTAGTAGGCCGTCCAATATTGAAATTTGAAATTGTTACATCCGTGTAATACCGTTACTCACAGGACGTGAAGGTAAGGACACCATAGCGTAAGCCGGAGCTAGCTACAGTCACCGTAGGTAGGCCGTCCAATATTGAAATTGAAATTGTTACATCCGTGTAATACCGTTACTCACAGGACGTGAAGGTAAGGACACCATAGCGTAAGCCGGAGCTAGCTACAGTCAGCGTAGTAGGCCGTCCAATATTGAAATTGAAATTGTTACATCCGTGTAATACCGTTACTCACAGGACGTGAAGGTAAGGAACCATAGCGTAAGCCGGAGGCTAGCTACAGTCACCGTAGTAGGCCGTCAATATTGAAATTGAAATTGTTACATCCGTGTATACCGTTACTCACAGGACGTGAAGGTAAGGACACCATAGCGTAAGCCGGAGCTAGCTACAGTCACGCGTAGTAGGCCGTCCAATATTGAAATTGAAATTGTTACATCCGTGTAATACGTTTACTCACAGGACGTGAAGGTAAGGAAACCATAGCGTAAGCCGAGCTAGCTACAGTCACCGTAGTAGGCCGTCCAATATTGAAATTGAAATTGTTACATCCGTGTAATACCGTTACTCACAGGACGTGAAGGTAGGACACCATACGTAAGCCGGAGCTAGCTACAGTCACCGTAGTAGGCCGTAACTAATATTGAAATTGAAATTGTTACATCCGTGTAATACCGTTACTCACAGGACGTGAAGGTAAGGACACCATAGGCGTAAGCCGGAGCTAGCTACAGTCCGTAGTAGCCGTCAATATTGAAATTGAAATTGTTTACATCCGTGTAATACCGTTACTCACAGGACGTGAAGGTAAGGACACCATAGCGTAAGCCTGGCCGAGCTAGCTACAGTCACCGTAGTAGGCCGTCCAATATTGAAATTGAAATTGTTACATCCGTGTAATACCGTTACTCACAGGACGTGAAGTAAGGACACCATATGCGTAAGCCGGAGCTAGCTACAGTCACCGTAGTAGGTGCCGTCCAATATTGAAATGAATTGTTACATCCGTGTAATACGTTACTCACAGGACCGTGAAGGTAAGGACAGCCCATAGCGTAAGCCGGAGCTAGCTACATCACCGTATAGGACGTACATATTGAATATTGTACCGTGTAATACCAATATGAAATTACCTTCACAGGAACTAAAGTAAGGAACCATAGGCGAAAACGGCCAGTTGCGTACGCCGGATCGTGTAGCTATAGATCCGTTTACTTCGGGTAAGCCAGAGAGGAGCTAACAGTACGTCCGTGTAATCCGTGGCGTAAGGTAAGGACACATAGCGAAGCCGGGAGCTTGAAATAGGCGTCCATATTGAAAATTGTTGAAGGTAAGGACATTGTATACCGTTACTCAAGGGACGTGAGATGTTAAGCAGTAAGCCGGGCTAGCTAACAGTACGTTAGTAGGCCGTACAATTATTGAAATTGAAAAATGTTACACAGTCACCGTAATTGAAAATGAATTGTTACTCACGACTCACCAGGTTGAAGGTAAGGAACACCATAGTGAACGGTACAGTTTCACCGTAGGCCGTCCAATAGTTGAAATTGTAATTTGTTTACATCCGGTGTTTGTTAATACCATAGCGTAAGGTAAGGACCGAGCCGGAGCTAGCTACAGTCACCGGTAGTAGCCGTAATTATTTGGAAATTGTTAATCCGTGTCACACTCCGTTAAGGAAGGTCCAACCATAAGTTAAGCCGGAGCTCACTACCAGTCACTTGAAGTAAGGCCGTAAGGAACGCATAATAGGAAATTGTTACCCATAGTAAGCCGGAGCTAATACGTCACCCACAGGACGTAGGCCGTCAGGCGTGCTCGACCACCGAGGCACCCAAATAAGGACACCATTGAAGCCGGAGCTATTGAAATTAGTCCAATATTGATAATTGAAAATTGTTACATCGTAATTACCGTAATACGCCGTTACTCACAGGACGTGAAGGTAAGGAACCATAGCGTACCGGAGCTAGCTACCAGTCACCGCAGTAGTAGGCCGTACAATAATTTGAAATTGAAATTGTTACATCCGTGTAATGTTACTCACAGGACGTGTAAGGAACGCACCACTAGCGTAAGCCGGAGCTAGCTCAGTCAACCGTAGTAGGCCGTACAATATTGAAATTGAAATTGTTTACATCCTGTAATACCGTTAACTCCGTTACTCACAGGACGTGAAGGTAAGACAGCCCATAGGCGTAAGCCGGAGCTAGCTACAGTCCCGTAGTAGGACCGTCAATATGAATGAAATTTACCAGAAATTGTACATCCGATGTAATACGTTGACTCACAGGACGTGAGTAAGGCACCATAGCGCGTAAAGCCCGGAGCTAGCTACAGTCACCGTAGTAGGCCGTCGCAATATTGCAAATTGAAATTGTGATACATCCGTGTAATACCGTTAACTCACAGGACAGTGAAGGTAAGGACACCATAGCGTAAGCCGGAGCTAGCTACAGTCACCTAGTAGGTCCGGCCAATATTGAAAATTTGGAAATTGTTACATCCGTTGTAATGACCGTTACTCACAGGACGTGAAGGTAAGGACACCATAGCGTAAGCCGGAGCTAGCTACAGTCACCGTAGTAGGCCGTCAATATTGAAATTGAAATTGTTACATCCGTGTAATTTTACCGTTACTCACATGGGACGTTGAACGGTTAAGGACACCAGTAGGTTAATGCCCCGGAGCTAGCTACAGTCACCGTGAGTATAGGCCGGTCGTCAATATTGTAATCTGAAATTTGTTACATCCATGTTATACGTCTTACTCAACAGGATCGATTGAAGGTTGTATAGGACAACGATAGCGTTAGCCGATCTATGCTTACAGTCGACGCCGTAGTAGTCCCAAGTTTATTAATTGAAATTTACATCCGTGTTATATGATATCTCTGGTACTCACAGGACTTTTGAAGTAACCGACACCATTTAGGAGCGTAAGCCGGAGGCTATGCATACACAGCTAGTAGGCGCGTTCCAATATTTGAAATTGAAGATGGCTTACATCCGTTGTATATACCTTTTTACTTCACTAGGACGTGAGTGAAAGTGTGGACACCATTAGCGTAAAGCCGAGCTATGCTTCACCACCGTAGTAGTACAATCATATTGAAATTGAAGATTTACATCCGTGTATAATACCGTTACTCACGGACGTGAAAGTAGGGACACCATAGCGTAAAGCTCGGAGCTAAGCAATTACAGTCACCGAGTTAGGCCGACAAAAGTGATAATTGAAATTCTGCTTACACCTTGTTTGTTGAATTACCTTACTCACAGACGTGAATAAGGACACCATAGCGTAAGCCGGAGCTAGCTACCAGTCACCGTAGTAGGCGTCAAATATTGAAATTGAACATTGTGTACATCCGTGTAATACCGTTACTCACACAGACGTGAAGGTAAGGACACCATAGCGTAAGCCGGGAGCTAGCTACAGTCACCGTAAGTAGGCCGTGAATATTGAATGAAATGTTACTCGTTGATACCGCTTACTCACGAACCCGTTACTGAAGGACGTGAAGGTAAGGACACCATAGCGTTAGTTAAGCGGGAGCGTATCTACAGGTCATCCGTATGTAGGCCCCCAATATGAATGATAATTCGTGTGTACATCGTGTAATACGTTTATGAGCCTACCACATGGACGTGAAGGGTAGGACACACATTAGACGTTAAAGCCGAGCCTGCTCAGTCACCGTTAGTGGCTGTCCAATATTGAAATGATAATGTTTACATCCTTGTAATACCGTAATCCGTTACTCATCAGGACTGAAGGTAAGGGACACGTCATATCGTAAAGCCGGGAGCTAGCGACGATCACCGTGGTAGAGTTGCCGTCCATATTATTAAATTGAAAGATTGTTGACATCCGTGTAATTACCTGTTACTCACAGGCTGTGATGTAGAGGACACCACCTAGCGAAGCCGGAGCTATGCTACAGTCAGTCAGAGGGCCTGAGTAGGCCGTAATATTTGAAATTGAAATTGGACATTCCGGGTTACATCGTGTAAATCCTTTACTCACAGACGTGACGTGAAGTAGGACGCGTAAGCCGAGCATACAGTCACTAGTAGGACTAATTATTGAAATTGAATGTTACACTCTACCGTTTATTTAATACCAGTGAATGGTATTTAGTGAACACCGGAGTAGCTACAGTACGTCCAATACTTGCGTTAATACGTTACTCAGCAGGACCAAGCCATAGGCGCGTTGAAGCTACGGTTAGTAGAAATTGTTACATAGCCGTTATCCGGTGAAGGTAAGGACACCATAGCGTAAGCGGAGCTACGACAGTCACCGTAGTGAGGCGTCCAATATACTCACAGAGGACGGTGAAGGTAAGGACACCTTATAGGTAAGCCAAAATATTGCGAGCTAGGACTAAGAGAATAGGACCAGTAAGCCGGAGCTAGCTCACCGTTAGTAACTATTGGCCGTCAACAAGGAAGTATAAGGAACACCCGATGAACATTGTTCCCCGTAATACAGAATGTTACATCCCGTGTAATACACACGATTAGCGCTTCTCACAGGACCCAGTAACATATTAGAAGGTAACGATCGAACCGGTTTACTCACCAAAGGTAGGACAGCCATAGGCGTAAGTCCGGAGCTAGCTCAGTCACGTGGTAGGCCGTCCAATTATTGAAATTGAAATTGGTTACATCCTTAATACCGCTTACTCCACAGGACGTTGAAGGTAAGGGACACCATAGCGTAAGCCGGAGCTAGCTACAGTCACCGTAGTAGGCCGTACAATATTGAAATTGAAATTGTAACATCCGTGTAATACCGTCTTACTTCACAGGACGTTTGAAGGTTAAGGACACCATAGCCGTAAAGCCGGAGCTAGCTACAGTCACCGTAGTTAGGCCGTACAATATTGAAATTAAATTTTTACATCCGTGTTAATACCGTTATCACCAGGACTTTGGAAGGTAAGGACACCATAGCGTAAAGCCGGGAGACTAGCTACAGTCACGTAGTAGGCCGTAACAATATTGAAATTGAAATTGTCTACATCCGTGTAATACCGTACTTTCACAGGACGTGAAGGTAAGGACAACAATTAGCGGTACAGCCGGAGCTAGCTTACAGTTCACCGTAGTTAGGCCGTTCCAAATATTGAAATTGGAATTGTTAACATCCGTGTAATTACCGTTACTCACAGGACGGTGAAGTAAGGACACCATAGCGTCAAGCCGGAGCCTAGCTACAGTTCACCGTATAGGGCCCGTCCTCCAATATTTTGAAATTGAAATTGTTACATCCGTGTTAATACCGTTACTGCCACAGGGACGTGAAAGGTAAGGACACCCATAAGCGTAAGCCGGAGCTAGCTACAGTCACCGTAGAAGGCCGTACCGCGCCAGATCTCTCTCTTTT
>JAJSRW010000046.1:0-30613 GCA_022414725.1 Microglena sp. YARC
TTTGAAGGGCTCCGTGTACAAATACAGAAACCAAATGTGCTATACAGGTGCACACATGCAAGTACACATTCATTCACACATGCAGCTCCAGTACACGTAACCTTAGATCAATGCCAGATAGCTTGAAGGCTCCGTGTACAAAAAACATACCAGAAAAAAATGTATACAGTGCACACATGCAAGTACACATCATTCCACACATGCAGCTCCAGTACACGTAACCTTAGATCAATGCCAGATAGCTTGAAGGGCTCCGTGTACAAATACAGAAGTAATACCAGGTGCAACACACTGCAAGTACACATCATTCACACATGCAGCCAGTACACGTAACCTTAGATCAATGCCAGATAGCTTGAAGGGCTCCGTGTACAAATACAGAAACAAATGTATACAGGTGCACACATGCAAGTACACATCATTCACACATGCAGCTCCTACACGGTAACCTGTAGATCGAATGCCAGATAGCTTGAAGGGCTCCGGTGTACAAATACAGAAAACAAATGTATACAGGTGCACACATGCAAGTAACACATCATTCACACATGCAGCTCCAGTACACGTAACCTTAGATCAATGCCAGATAGCTCGTGAAGGGCTCCGTGTACAACTACAGAAACAAATGTATACAGGTGCACACATGGCAAGTACACATCATTCACACAGCAAGCTCCAGTACACGTAAACCTTAGATCAATGCCAGATTAGCTTGAAGGGCTACCGTAGTACAAATACAGAAACAAATGTATACAGGTGCACACATGCAAGTACACATCATTCACACATGCAGCTCCAGTACCACGTAACCTTAGATCAATGCCAGTAGCTTGAAGGGCTCGTGTACAAATACAGAACAAATGTATTAACAGGTGCACACATTACAGAACATCACACAATGCAGCTCCAGTACACGTAACCTTTAGATCAATTGCCAGATATTGAAGGGCTCCGTGTACAAATACAGAAACAAATGATGGTGCACACATGCAAACAAATCATTTCACACATTCGCAGCCAGCAAGTGCACCGTACACGTAACACTTTAGATCAATGCCAGATAGCTTGAAGTGGCGTGTGAGAGCAAGAAAACTCTCTGCAACAAATGTATACAGGTGCACACATGCAGTACACATCATTCACACATGCACTCCAGTACACGTAACCTTAGATCAATGCCAGATAGCTTGATAGGGCCGCCGTGTACAAATTTACAGAAACAATGTTACAGGTGCACACATGCGTTGTACAAACATCAGTTCACACATGCAGCTCCAGTACACGTAAACTGCCAGATAGCTTGAAGGGCTACGGGATAATATACTAGGTGCCACAACATGCAAGCTCCAGTATAACCTTAAATGCCAGAGCTGAAGGGCTCCGTGTTACAAATATGCAAGTACACATCATTCACACATGCAGCACACGTACCGAGATCAAATGGCCAGATAGCTTGAAGGGCTCGTGTATACACACAGCACACATGCAAAGTCACATGCATTCACGACCATGCAGCTCCAGTACACTAACCTTAGACATGGCAGTAGCTTGAAGGGCTCCGTGTACAAATACAGAACAAATGTATACAGGTGCACACATGCAAAGTACACATCATTCAACATCAGCAGCTCCAGACACGGTCCTTAGATCAATGCCAGATAGCTTGAAGGGCTCCGTGTTACAAATACAGTAAACAAATGTATACCAGGTGCACACATGCAAGTACACGATCATTCACCATGCAGCTCCAGTAAACGTAACGCTTAGATCAATGCCAGATAGCTTGAAGGCTCCGTGTAAAATACAGAACAAAATGTATACAGGTGCACACATGCAAGTGTACACATCATTCACACATTGCAGCTCCAGTACACGTAAAACCTTAGATCAATGCCAGATAGCTTGAAGGGCTCCGTGTACAAAATACAGAAACAAATTTATAAGAGAGTGCACACATGTGAGCAAGTGTGACACATCATTCACACATGCAGCTCCAGTACACGTAACCTAAGATCAATGCCAGATAGCTTGAAGGGCTCCGTGTACAAATAAAACAGAATGTCTCTCTCACAATCCTCACACATGCTCTATACACTCTTAGATCCACACAATGCCAAATTGCTCGAAGGGCACATGATTACGTGCACCACACATAATACACATCATTCACCACAATGCAGCTTATACACTAACCTTTGTCTAGGCTACGTCTACCAAATACAGAAACAAATGTATACAGGTGCACACATGCGAGATACACACATCATTCACCTGACAGCTCCCGTGAGATACCCATTAGAATCAATGCCAGATAGCTTGAGGCTACGTGTACAAATACAGAAACAAATGTATATTCCGGCCCATGCACTGCTGACATCATTCGCAAGTACTCCACACAGTCCCTTTAGATCCCGAATCAATAGCAAGTGCTCCCGTTACACATGTATACAGGTGCACACATCATACACACATCACACTGCAGCTAGTACACGTAACCTTAGATCATGCCAGATAGCTTGAAGGGCTCGTGTACAAATACAGAAACAATGTATACAGGTGCACACATTGCAAGTACACATCATTCACACATGCAGCTCCAGTACACGTAACCTTAGATCAATGCAGATACTTGAAGGCTCCGTGTACAACATACAGAAACAAAGTATACAGGTGCACACATGCTGTTACACATTCATTCACGCATGCAGCTTTTGTACACCGTAACCTTAGATCAATGCCAGATTAGCTTGAAGGCGTACGTAGCGAGTACAAGATCGTGAAACAAAATGTATTAACAGTGCACACAGCAATACACACATTCACTACATGCAGCTCCAGTACACGTAACCTTAGATCAATGCCAGATATGCTTGAAGCTACGCGTACACAATTATCAGAAACCAAATGTTATACAGGTGCACACAATGCAAGTATTACACATCATTCACAAAACATGCAGCTCCACAGCGTAACCTTAATCAATTGCAATACTTGAAAGGGCTCCTCGTGTTACAAATACAAAGAAACATACACGATATGCTAGTCTAGGTGCCACATGACACATGTACACATACATTACACCTCTTCACAACATGCAGCTTCCAGTACACGTACCTTAATCATATGCCAGATAGCTGAAGGCTCCGTGTACATATCTGAAACAAATGTATACAGGTGCTAACGTTACAAACACACAACTTGCAAGTACACATCATTCACCACACATGCAGCTCCAGTACACGTAACCTTAGATCAAATGCCAGATAGCTTGAAGGGTCGTGTACAAATACAGAAACAAACTGGTATACAGGTGCACACACATGCGAGAGTGTACACATGCATTCAGAGCGTGGCACTCTCAGTACACGTAACCCTAGATGCAATACCAGATACGCTTGAAGGCTACTGTGTACAAATACAAATGTAACCTTAGTCCAATACAGGTAGCTTGAAGGGGCACACATGCAACAAGTACACTCAATACAGCATAACCAGTAATTGTATACAGGTTACACAGGTGCATGTACCACATCATTCACACATGCAGCCCAGTACACGTAAAAACCTTTAGAATCAATGCCAGATAGCTGAAGGGCTTCCGTGTACAAAATACAGAAACAAAATGTATACAGTGCACAATACACAGTACACGATCAATTCTTACTCTAAGTACAGCATCATTCACACATGCAGCTCCAGTACACGTTAACTTAGATCAATGCCGAATAGCGCTAGCAAGGGCAGATTAGTTACACGTAAGGCTCCGTGTACCAAAAGTATACAGGTGCACTATACAGATCAATGCGACAACATGCAAGTAAATGCAGCATTCACACATGCAGCCCAGTACACGTAACCTTAGATCAATGCCAGATAGCTTGAGGGCTCCGTGTACACATACAGAAACAAATGTATACAGGTGCACACATGCAAGTAACACATCATTCACACATGCAGCTCAGTACACGTAACCATTAGATCAATGCCCAGATAGCTTGAAGGGCTCCGTGTAACAAATACAGAAACAAATGTATACAGGGCACACATGCAAGTACACATCATTCACACATGCAGCATCCAGTACACGAACAAATAGAATCAAGCAATCGCCAGTAGCTTGAGAGAGCTCCGTCACAATATTTACAGAAACAATGTAACACGGTGCACACATGCAAGTACACATCACTTCACACATGCACAGTCCAGTACACGTTAACCTGAGACATGCAGATAGCTGAAGGGCTCCGTTGTACAAATACAGAAACAAATGTATACAGGTGCACACATGCAAGTACACATCATTCACACATGCAGCTCCAGTACACGTAAACCTTAGATCAATGCCAGATAGCTGAAGGGCTACGTGTTACAAATACAGAAACAAATGTATACAGGTGCACACATGCAAGTACACATCATTTCACACATGCAGCTCCATACACGTAACCTTAGATCAATGCCAGATAGCTTGAAGGGCTACGTGTACAAACAAAACAAATGTATACAGGTGCACACATGCAAGTACACATCATTCACACATGCAGCTCCAGTACACGTAACCTTAGATCAATGCCAGATAGCTTGAAGGGCTCCGTGTACAAATACAGAAACAAATGTATACAGGTGCACACATGCAAGTACACATCATTCACACATGCAGCTCCAGTACACGTAACCTTTAGATCAATGCCAGATAGCTTGAAGGCTCCGTGTACAAATACAGAAACAAATGTATACAGGTGCACACATGCAAGTACACATCATTCACACATGCAGCTCCAGTACACGTAACCTTAGATCAATGCCAGATAGCTTGAAGGGCTCCGTGTTACAAATACAGAAACAAATGTATACAGGGCTGCACACATGCAAGTACAACATCATTCACACATTGCCAAAGCTCCAGTACACGTAACCTTAGATCAATGCCAGATAGCTTGAAGGGCTCCGTGTACAAATACAGAAAACAAAATGTATACAGGTGCACACATGCAAGTACACATCATTCACACATTGCAGCTCCAGTACACGTAACCTTAGATCAATGCCAGATAGCTTGAAGGGCTCCGTGTACAAATACAGAAACAAATGTATACAGGTGCACACATGCAAGTACACATCATTCACACATGCAGCTCCAGTACACGTAACCTTAGATCAATGCCAGATAGCTTGAAGGGCTCCGTGTACAAATACAGAAACAAATGTATACAGGTGCACACATGCAAGTACACATCATTCACACATGCAGCTCCAGTACACGTAACCTTAGATCAATGCCAGATAGCTTGAAGGCTCCGTGTACAAATACAGAAACAAATGTATACAGGTGCACACATGCAAGTACACATCATTCACACATGCAGCTCCAGTACACGTAACCTTAGATCAATGCCAGATAGCTTGAAGGGCTCGTGTACAAATACAGAAACAAATGTATACAGGTGCACACATGCAAGTACACATCATTCACACATGCAGCTCCAGTACACGTAACCTTAGATCAATGCCAGATAGCTTGAAGGGCTACGTGTACAAATACAGAAACAAATGTATACAGGTGCACACATGCAAGTACACATCATTCACACATGCAGCTCCAGTACACGTAACCTTAGATCAATGCCAGATAGCTTGAAGGGCTACGTGTACAAATACAGAAACAAATGTATACAGGTGCACACATGCAAGTACACATCATTCACACATGCAGCTCCAGTACACGTAACCTTAGATCAATGCCAGATAGCTTGAAGGGCTCCGTGTACAAATACAGAAACAAATGTATACAGGTGCACACATGCAAGTACACATCATTCACACATGCAGCTCCAGTACACGTAACCTTAGATCAATACCAGATAGCTTGAAGGGCTACGTGTACAAATACAGAAACAAATGTATACAGGTGCACACATGCAAGTACACATCATTCACACATGCAGCTCCAGTACACGTAACCTTAGATCAATGCCAGATAGCTTGAAGGGCTCCGTGTACAAAATACAGAAACAAATGTATACAGGTGCACACATGCAAGTACACATCATTCACACATGCAGCTCCAGTACACGTAACCTTAGATCAATGCCAGATAGCTTGAAGGGCTCCGTGTACAAATACAGAAACAAATGTATACAGGTGCACACATGCAAGTACACATCATTCACTCATGCAGCTCCAGTACACGTAACCTTAGATCAATGCCAGATAGCTTGAAGGGCTCCGTGTACAAATACAGAAACAAATGTATACAGGTGCACACATGCGTGTACACATCATTCACACATGCAGCTCCAGTACACTTACCCTTAGGTCAATTCCAGACAGCTTGAAGGGCTCAGTGCTTAGCTCAGGCCCAGTGTCTTCAGCACGTGTTTCACCACCACCTTGAACACCAGCAACGCCATTGGCGTTGCTAGTGTGATTGTGTTGGGCACTGGCAGCACCGTTGAGAAGTCTGTGGCAGTAGCAGCAAGAGAGAGTCGGTACTGAGTGAGGTCACTATAGGACATATGTTACTGAGTTGTGTTGGCACTGACAGTTGTGTTGGGCACTGGCAGCACCGTTGAGAAGTCTGGGGCAGTAGCAGCAAGAGATAGTCGGTATTGAGTGAGGTCACAAGAGGACATGCGTTTTTTTACGTCAAAATATGACCAACAGGAGAATAGTTGTGATGTCAAAATATGACTAAAAGGAGACTAGTTATTTCAGTTTGAGTGTTGCAACCAGATTAGCCCTCCAACAGGAGCTCCATACAGAGACACATAACCTAAACCCTAAACCCTAAACGCATCGACCAGACTGGCTAGAGAGGGTGGGTGTTGCAGTTTGAGTGTTGGAACCAAACGACAAAAACAAAAAGTTATTACCTTTCAGTTTTTGCAACCCAACTGGCAAGATAAGGAAGGTGTTGCAGTTTGAGTGTTGCCACCAGACGACAAAAACAAAAAAATATTACAATTTGGTTGTTGCGACCCAACTGGCAAGAGTGGGCAGGTGTTGCAGTTAGAGTGTTGGAACCAGACGACAAAAAACAAAAAGGTTTTACAGTTAGGTTGTTGCGACCCAAATGGCAGGAGAAGGAAGGTGTTGCAGTTTGAGTGTTGCCACCAGACGACAAAAACAAAAAGTCATATACAGCAAGCGACGCGGAAAATTGGCGGAGTGTGTTGGCAACGGAACGAAAGGTGGCAACGATGGAGCTGACCGAAGCGAGTTAGTAACGCGACCGTTGGATGACGTGTCAGGCTTCAACTATTTTTTTCCGGTTGGACAGACAAACGGACAAATGGGTAAACATGGGGGCTCCCGCCCCCTTGAAGAGGGGGCTCCGCCAAAAAGTTATTACAGTTCGGTTGTTGCAACCCAACTGGCAAGAGATGGGAGGGGTTGCAGTTAAGAGTGTTGGAACCAGACGACAAAAACAAAAAGGTATTGCCTTTTGTCTTTTGCAGCCCTAACAACAAGAGTGGGAAGGTGTTGCAGTTTGAGTGTTGGAACCAGACGACAAAAACAAGAAGGTATTACAGTTGAGTGCTGTTGCAAGGCAATCTAAAAGAGATGAATGATCCCAGTTGGTCGGCCCCCTATAAGTGGACAGACTTATGCGATACTTAAACGAAATGGTGCAGTTTTCTCACATTTCCCAAGAACGCCGGTCAAATCAGCCGGTTAAACTGACTTCTTTCGCATGGAATCGACCCGTGTTTCTCTGAGGGCACTTATTCGCGTACGGATCTCTGGGCTGCGGATTTCCTAAGTCGCAAAGCAAGTTGAATAGACGCAAAGCAAGTTGAATAGTCGCAACACCAGTATATGCAAAGCCTCGCACGTCCAATAGTCGCAAAGCGGTTTGGATAGTCTGAAAGCAAGTTCAATATCCGCAAAGCTACTCCAATGGTCGAAGAGCAACTTCGCTTCTCAACTTCCTTGGGAGTTGCTGTACCTGCGGCAAAATGGTGCACTTTGGGAACCAACCTGCTGTCGAAAGCTTGCCCCGGAGAGCATTACTTCGCGGTTGGATCTCAGGGTTGCGGACTGTAGACGCGGTGTTTTCATTTGTCGTTTCCCCCCTGCCCTGTGGACTCAATCTAGGGACGTGGAGCATGTCCAACACAACAGCAGACTAACAAGCTCTCATTGTAGACACATGGAAACCATGTTCCACATCCATCAGAAACAGCCCAACTCAAGAAAGAAGGCATCCGCCTCAACTGCATTCACACACCTGCTACGATAAATGACATATATATGACGGCTCTCTCACAGTTCTCCAAGTTCTACAAGTAAAACCATACCATTGGATGCCAAGCCTAGGCATAGAACATAACACGACAATCTACGTTAAATATTTCAAACAATCAAGTTGTTGGCGATAAGCAAATGTATCCCGCTGCAGGTCGTTTCATCTTGGCATACCCACGTGGACAACTTTGTTATATTTTTCAACATTCAACAATAAATGTAACAATCATAGACAACTGAACTACAAACCCAGAAGACATCGTGAACCATATCCACCCCCGGGGCCGACCTCCAGGGGACCCGCCAGGGCACCCTACTATTTTAGCGATACAATCAGATAAGCAAAATAAAAGGAGGTATCACTGTTAGAGTGCCCTCAGCATGTTAGAGTCCCTTTAGCCTATAGGGCCTACCCCTGGACTGTAACATACATACATACAGACAGACAGACATGCAGACAGAGTGCCGTTGCTAGGCAATCTAAGAGATTAACAATAACAGTTTGAGTGATGTCACCAGAAGAGCCAGAAGAGAGTAACAAGTACAGTTTGAGTAATGCCATAAGACGAGCCAAAGGAGATTCACTAATACAGTTTGATTGATGCCATAAGACGAGCCAAAGAAGAGTAACGAGTACAGTTTGAGTGATGCCATAAGACGAGCCAAAGGAGATTCACTAATACAGTTTCAGTGATGTCGCCAGACAAGCCAAAGGAGATTAACAAGTACAGTTTGAGTGATGTCACCATAAGAGCCAGAAGAGAGTAACAAGTACAGTTTGAGTGATGCCATAAGACAAGCCAAAGGAGATTCACTAATACAGTTTGAGTGATGTCACCAGACCGGCCAGAAGAGATTCACTATTACAGTTTGAGTGATGTGACCAGATAAGCCAGAAGACCATAAGCGTGGGCACGTCTAAAGAAAACTCCACACGTCTGGCCCATGTGAAGATGGCTGTGACGTCGAGGAAGGGAGAACCCTTCAGCATGAATCACTATTACAGTTTGAGTGATGTGACCAGACAAGCCAAAGGAGATTAACGATAGCAGTTTGAGTGATGACACCAGGCCGACCAGAAGAGATTCACTACTACAGTTTGAGTGATGCATTGAACACTGCAACGCACCTGGACCCTTCATGGAAGTTATCATCCAATTTGGATGAGAGTGGCGAAGGGCTGCCAGCTCCTCTGTGACCTTGGCTGGTTCCATCATCAGGCTTAAAACAACTCAAACTTGTACTGCGGGACATAGACATCTTGTACTGCGGGAAAAGAGTATGAATATATATGAATAAACAGGAATAAATCAAATAAAAATAATCAATCCAAACATTATAAGTAACACAATCATCCGTCTATCCATGGATATAACAAACAGCAAAACAACGAACAGCAAAAAATGAAAAACATAAAAACAAAATATAATAAAGGGGGAGGGGGTGGGGAACCGATAGGATGTGCCACAGGGTACTACTAAGCGCGCGCGGCCCGCGCTGCCTTTTTGAACACATCTGCGCGTTTCGCGCAGTTTTTTTCAACCCCTATGCGCGGAGCGCGCTGTTTTTGTGAATACCACAACGCTTTCCTCTTTTCACTCACTCAGAGAAAGCGCAGGAAGGGCAGAAACCGCTGTCCCCACGTGCGCTTTCTCATTTTTTTAGTTTGAGTCATTGAGTGATTCAAGGGCTGGATTGACTGGATTGCCCCCTGGGATTTAAATTGTGTGACAGCCAATGACCATCGGTTATCGCCATGGAAGCTGCCAGGTAGGGGGACTCTGAGGCCGTCGAATTTGAACACAAACAGAAACAACCAAACAGACTGACTGATAACTTTACCTATCGGCTCGGTCGAAGCAGTCCTAACGTCTTCAATTTCCTCATCCCTTCTCGAGGGATCATTCCGCGCTAACGCTCCTCAGCCCCGCCCCTGCCCCCGCCCCGCCCCCCCCCCCTGCTGTCGCCATTTCGTCACTGCTCTAGTCTGATAGTCTCCTCCGCCCGCACCAAACGTAAGTTTGTTTGCTTATGAATCGCCATGGAACAACTATGACATCGAGCTCATATCACTATACCCTCCCACTGTTTGCCGCCCAGGACCTGTCCATCAGGTCCTAAGCAGACTCACTAGAGAGATCAAGGCAGATGGATTCTGAAGTGGTTAGTTTACCTGATTCCTTTGTTTATATTCTTTATATTGTACGCTTCTACTCTTCCTTGCTAGTGGAAGGTAATCGTTCGCTCACTGAGTAGAATAAGTATGTGCTTTCAGCAGCTTGAAGATTTTGGTTTGTTACAGCCCCTTCTTTTGATTTGTTACAGCCCCTTCTTTTGGTTTGTTACAGCCCCTTCTTTTGGTTTGTTACAGCCCCTTCTTTTGGTTTGTTATAGCCCCTTCTTTTGGTTTGTTACAGCCCCTTCTTTTGTTTTTTTACAGCCCCTTCTTTTGGTTTGTTACAGACCCTTCTTTTGGTTTGTTACAGACCCTTCTTTTGATTATCCTGTCTAGCTTAGGTTTTGTTAGGTTGGTTCAATCCTGTCCACGTCTGCGTGGTGACAGGCGGATATTCAAAAAATTGTACTTACAGCGTTAAACTCACAGTATTTGCATACCCTTCTCTGTGCTTCCCTGTGAGTATTAACTCAGTGCCTTCCTGTAAGAAAATTTGTAACAGATTTCCCATCTCCCAAAACCTCCCCAAGACCCCAACTGTGCAAAAATAAACGCACGAAGAGTGCAGAAAAGCGCAAGAAAAGTGAAAAAGCGCGTTTTGTTTTTTACCGATTTGTTTTTTACCGATTTGTTTTACCGTTTTTTTTTTTTGATGAGTGTAGAAAGCGCATTTCTTTTTGAGGAGCGCTTTTTGGCACCGCGCACTTATGTTTTGGGCCTGTGCGCGGAGCGCGCAGTTTTATTTTTGGGCTGTGCGCTTAAGCGCTGGTCAATTTGGCCATAAGTAGCACCCTGCTGTGCCAATCCGGTGACAAAAAATGAAAATGTAAAAAAGAGAAGAAAAAACGATAACCTGTTCCCATTCAGTGACACACTCACCAGGAGTAGGCCATCGAAGCTTTTGGCTTGGCTCATCAGACCTGGGGCAAATCGCTCCATTCCCTTTCTGACAGCCACCATGATGGTGCCGAAGGAGGATCCAACAGTTGAGCTAGTAGGCTTCATCTTTCAATTCTCCTCCACAGCTAATCTCTATAATAATAATAACAACAACAACAACAACAACAACAACAACAACAACAACAACAACAACAACAACAACAACAACAACAACAACAACAACAACAACAGTCAATCGCTTAAAAAATAAAAATAATATATAATATAATATATATACACATCTATCCCCACCTGGAGTAAGTCAGAGAAGCTTTTGGCTTGGCTCATCAGACCTGGGGCAAATCGCTCCATTCCCTTTCTGACAGCCACCATGATGGTGCCGAAGGAGGATCCAACAGTTGAGCTAGTAGGCTTCATCTTTCAATTCTCCTCCACAGCTAATCTCTATAATAATAACAACAACAACAACAACAACAACAACAACAACAACAACAACAACAGTCAATCGCTTAAAAAATAAAAATAATATATATAATATAATATATATACACATCTATCCCCACCTGGAGTAAGTCAGAGAAGCTTTTGGCTTGGCTCATCAGACCTGAGGCGTAACGCTTCATTCCCTTACTGGCAGCCACCATGGCGGTGCTGAAGGAGGATCCAACAGTTGAGCTAGCAGCCTTCATCATTCGACTCTCCTCCACAGCCAGTCGTCTGGAGATCGCCTCCCTCTCTCTGGGGCTGACAGTCCACCCAAAGCCACCACTCACAACTTGCACACACTTGTCTTCTGCAAGGTAATTAGAGAGGTGGAATCACGATACAAATACATGTATATGTGCAGTAGTGAGTTACCTCCCCCTCTCTCTGGGGCTGATGGTCCATCCAAAGCCATCACTCACGACTTGCACACACTTGTCTTCTGCAAGGTAAATAGAGAGGTGGAATCACGATACAAATACATGTATATGTGCAGTAGTGAGTTACCTCCCCCTCTCCCTGGGGCTGATGGTCCATCCAAAGCCACCACTCACAACTTGCACACACTTGTCTTCTGCACGGTAAATAGAGAGGTGGAATCACGATACAAATACATGTATATGTGCAGTAGTGAGTTACCTCCCCCTCTCTCTGGGGCTGACGGTCCACCGACAGCCATCACTCACAACTTGCACACACTTGTCTTCTGCAAGGTAAACAGAGACGTGGAATCACGATACAAATACATGTATATGTGCAGTAGTGAGTTACCTCCCCCTCTCCCTGGGGCTGATGGTCCACCCACAGCCATCACTCACGACTTGCACACACTTGTCTTCTGCACGGTAAATAGAGAGGTGGAATCACGATACAAATACATGTATATGTGCAGTAGTGAGTTACCTCCCCCTCTCTCTGGGGCTGACGGTCCACCCACAGCCATCACTCACGACTTGCACACACTTGTCTTCTGCAAGGTAAACAGAGACGTGGAATCACGATACAAATACATGTATATGTGCAGTAGTGAGTTACCTCCCCCTCTCCCTGGGGCTGATGGTCCACCCACAGCCATCACTCACGACTTGCACACACTTGTCTTCGGCAAGGTAATTAGAGAGATGGAATCACTTTGATGATCCTGATGATGGTGCTGCTGCTGCTGCTGCTACTTATGATGATGATGATTCTTATGCTGCTGCTGATGATGCTTCTGCTTCTGCTTCTGCTTCTGCTTCTGCTTCTGCTTCTGCTGCTGCTGCTGATGATGATGATGATGATGATGATGATGATGATGATGATGATGATGATGATGATGATGATGACACAAAATCACAAAACACAAAATCACACACACAAAATCACAAAACACAAAATCACATACGCAAAATCAAATGTGCACATGAGCACACACAAACGCACCCTTGCATTTCCTCTCCACATCCTTGATATCTTTCAAGACCAAGGTAAAAGGGTTAAGTTGGCCGTTGGCGTCCTTGTCCCCCCCATCTTTGTCAGGACGCTCCACATACACATTCTCCTCCTCATAAGCAAAGAAAGCGCTCAGTCGAGAAGCTGAGGTGTAGGCTGCTCCAAGCTGCAGAGTGCACAGAAACAAGACGTTAGGTCAGTTTAGTTTAATTTAGTTTAGTTAGGTTAGTTTAGTTAGTTAGGTTAGGCCAGGTCAGGTCAGGTCAGGTCAGGTCAGGTCAGGTCAGGTCAGGTCAGGTCAGGTCAGGTCAGGTCAGGTTAGGTTAGGTTAGGTTAGGTTAGGTTAGGTTAGGTTAGGTTAGGTTAGGTTAGGTTAGGTTAGGTTAGGTTAGGTTAGGTTAGGTTAGGTTAGGTTAGGTTAGGTTGGGTTCAGTTCACTTGGCAGCATGTGGTGGTGGTGGTGGTTATGTGTGTGTGTGTCTGTTGAGGTGAGCTTGGGAGAAGTCTTAAGCAAAGAAAGCGCTCAGTCGAGATGCTGAGGTATAGGCCGCTCCAAGCCCCAGACATTAGGTAAGGTTAGGTTTAGGTATGGTTAGGCTGGTCTGGTTTGGTTTGGTTTGGTTTGGTTTGGTTTGGTTGGTTTGTTTGGTTTGGTCTGGTTTGGAATTGCCTAGTTGTTGCAACACATAGCTCAAAATACAAATAAACAGTGAAATACAGTAAATAATGTTGTAAAATGCAGGCAAGAAAAGTATGTACTGGTAGTATAATTAGCTACCAGATTGCACACATGACTTACATCCACCAGTCCATTGCTTAACATGAATGTATTTACATGTTATATTTATAAATCTTTACATAATGAACATATTTATTTGTTTTAGGGTTTAGGGTTTACGGTTTATGGGTTTATGGATTTATGGGTGTACGGGTGTATGGGTTTATGAGTTTAGGGTTCAGGGTTTTAGGGGGTTACATATATTTTGTTTTTTTTGTGTCCTCAACATAGAGTGGGAAGCGGATGATCTGAAACTTATATTATATTACACACAGGACTTTCGTGGACCAGTCCCTTGCTCAACATGCAGCAAATACAAATAACATAGTAAAATACAATAAATAAATGTCATCATTAACATCGACCAATCCATTGCTCAACATGTAACAAATAGAAGTAATATAGCAAATTGCAGTAAAGAAACTCACTTAAATCAACCAGTCCATTGCTCAACATGTGACAAAAAGAAATAATATAGCAAAATACAGTAAAGAAACTCATTTAAATCAACCAGTCCATTGCTCAACAAGTAACAAATATAAATAATATAGTCAGATATAGTCAAGTAAATTCATCACTTACATCAACCAGTCCGTTGCTCAACATGTTGAGTGGGAAGCGGATGATCTGAAACAGAACCTGCAGGGGGCAGGGAGGGGGAGAGGGGGTCGGTATCAGTTCAAATGATACAAACAGTGGGTAGCGGATGATCTGAAAAAGACTTCGCAGGGGAAAGAAAGGGGGGGGGGAGAGGGGGTCGGTATCAGTTTAAGTGCTACAAACAGTGGGTAGTAGATTTCACACATGGACTTATAACAACCCGTCTGTTGCTCAACATGTAGCAAATACAAACAGTGGGTAGCGGATGATCTGAAACAGACCTTGCAGGGGGAAGGGAGGGGGGAGATCGGGTTAGTATCAGTTCACGAAGTCAGTCAATCAGGGCTGCTTGGCTACCGATATTTCACATATTTATGAAGATAGAAATAACCTCATGATAATATAATATAATCGTATAAGAGTTTTTTCTTGTTTTCGAACCACCACCTCACCAAGCAACTGAACGCATTGCCGGCATCAATTGCATTTGGCTTCAAAAGGGCCCACCACCTAACATAACATAACAAACATACCATCAACTAGTTTCAAAAGCTTCAACAAGCTTCAACAAGCCTCATCAAGCTTCAACAGCTTCAACAGCTTTAACACGCTTCGACAAGCTTCAACAGCTTCAACAGCTTCAACAGCTTTAACACGCTTCAACAAGCTTCAACAGCTTCAACGGCTTTAACACGCTTTAACAAGCTTCAACAGCTTCAACAGCTTTAACACGCTTCAACAAGCTTCAACAGCTTCAACAGCTTTAACACGCTTCAACAAGCTTCAACAGCTTCAACAGCTTTAACACGCTTCAACAAGCTTCAACAGCTTCAACAGCTTTAAGAAACTTCAACAAGCTTCAACAAGCTTCAACAGCTTCAACACGCTTCAACAAGCTTCAACAGCTTCAACAGCTTTAACACGCTTCAACAAGCTTCAACAGCTTCAACAGCTTTAACACGCTTCAACAAGCTTCAACAGCTTCAACAGCTTTAACACGCTTCAACAAGCTTCAACAGCTTCAACAGCTTTAACACGCTTCAACAAGCTTCAACAGCTTCAACAGCTTTAACACGCTTCAACAAGCTTCAACAGCTTCAACAGCTTCAACAGCTTCAACAGCTTTAACACGCTTCAACAAGCTTCAACAGCTTCAACAGCTTTAACACGCTTCAACAAGCTTCAACAGCTTCAACAGCTTTAACACGCTTCAACAAGCTTCAACAGCTTCAACAGCTTTAACACGCTTCAACAAGCTTCAACAGCTTCAACAGCTTTAACACGCTTCAACAAGCTTCAACAGCTTCAACAGCTTTAACACGCTTCACAAGCTTCAACAGCTTCAACAGCTTTAACACGCTTCAACAAGCTTCAACAGCTTCAACAGCTTTAACACGCTTCAACAAGCTTCAACAGCTTCAACAGCTTTAACACGCTTCAACAAGCTTCAACAGCTTCAACAGCTTTAACACGCTTCAACAAGCTTCAACAGCTTCAACAGCTTTAACACGCTTCAACAAGCTTCAACAGCTTCAACAGCTTTAACACGCTTCAACAAGCTTCAACAGCTTCAACAGCTTCAACAGCTTTAACACGCTTCAACAAGCTTCAACAGCTTCAACAGCTTCAACAGCTTTAACACGCTTCAACAAGCTTCAACAGCTTCAACAGCTTTAACACGCTTCAACAAGCTTCAACAGCTTCAACAGCTTTAACACGCTTCAACAAGCTTCAACAGCTTCAACAGCTTTAACACGCTTCAACAAGCTTCAACAGCTTCAACAGCTTTAACACGCTTCAACAAGCTTCAACAGCTTCAACAGCTTTAACACGCTTCAACAAGCTTCAACAGCTTCAACAGCTTTAACACGCTTCAACAAGCTTCAACAGCTTCAACAGCTTTAACACGCTTCAACAAGCTTCAACAGCTTCAACAGCTTTAACACGCTTCAACAAGCTTCAACAGCTTCAACAGCTTCAACAGCTTTAACACGCTTCAACAAGCTTCAACAGCTTCAACAGCTTTAACACGCTTCAACAAGCTTCAACAGCTTCAACAGCTTTAACACGCTTCAACAAGCTTCAACAGCTTCAACAGCTTTAACACGCTTCAACAAGCTTCAACAGCTTCAACAGCTTTAACACGCTTCAACAAGCTTCAACAGCTTCAACAGCTTTAACACGCTTCAACAAGCTTCAACAGCTTCAACAGCTTTAACACGCTTCAACAAGCTTCAACAGCTTCAACAGCTTTAACACGCTTCAACAAGCTTCAACAGCTTCAACAGCTTTCAACAAGCTTCAACAGCTTCAACAGCTTTAACACGCTTCAACAAGCTTCAACAGCTTCAACAGCTTTAACACGCTTCAACAAGCTTCAACAGCTTCAACAGCTTTAACACGCTTCAACAAGCTTCAACAGCTTCAACAGCTTTAACACGCTTCAACAAGCTTCAACAGCTTCAACAGCTTTAACACGCTTCAACAAGCTTCAACAGCTTCAACAGCTTTAACACGCTTCAACAAGCTTCAACAGCTTCAACAGCTTTAACACGCTTCAACAAGCTTCAACAGCTTCAACAGCTTCAACAGCTTTAACACGCTTCAACAAGCTTCAACAGCTTCAACAGCTTTAACACGCTTCAACAAGCTTCAACAGCTTCAACAGCTTTAACACGCTTCAACAAGCTTCAACAGCTTCAACAGCTTTAACACGCTTCAACAAGCTTCAACAGCTTCAACAGCTTTAACACGCTTCAACAAGCTTCAACAGCTTTAACACGCTTCAACAAGCTTCAACAGCTTCAACAGCTTTAACACGCTTCAACAAGCTTCAACAGCTTCAACAGCTTTAACACGCTTCAACAAGCTTCAACAGCTTCAACAGCTTCAACAGCTTCAACAGCTTTAACACGCTTCAACAAGCTTCAACAGCTTCAACAGCTTTAACACGCTTCAACAAGCTTCAACAGCTTCAACAGCTTCAACACGCTTCAACAAGCTTCAACAGCTTCAACAGCTTTAACACGCTTCAACAAGCTTCAACAGCTTCAACAGCTTTAACACGCTTCAACAAGCTTCAACAGCTTCAACAGCTTTAACACGCTTCAACAAGCTTCAACAGCTTCAACAGCTTTAACACGCTTCAACAAGCTTCAACAGCTTCAACAGCTTCAACAGCTTTAACACGCTTCAACAAGCTTCAACAGCTTCAACAGCTTTAACACGCTTCAACAAGCTTCAACAGCTTCAACAGCTTCAACAGCTTTAACACGCTTCAACAAGCTTCAACAGCTTCAACAGCTTTAACACGCTTCAACAAGCTTCAACAGCTTCAACAGCTTTAACACGCTTCAACAAGCTTCAACAGCTTCAACAGCTTTAACACGCTTCAACAAGCTTCAACAGCTTCAACAGCTTTAACACGCTTCAACAAGCTTCAACAGCTTCAACAGCTTTAACACGCTTCAACAAGCTTCAACAGCTTCAACAGCTTTAACACGCTTCAACAAGCTTCAACAGCTTCAACAGCTTTAACACGCTTCAACAAGCTTCAACAGCTTCAACAGCTTTCAACAGCTTCAACAAGCTTCAACAGCTTCAACAGCTTTAACACGCTTCAACAAGCTTCAACAGCTTCAACAGCTTTAACACGCTTCAACAAGCTTCAACAGCTTCAACAGCTTTAACACGCTTCAACAAGCTTCAACAGCTTCAACAGCTTTAACACGCTTCAACAAGCTTCAACAGCTTCAACAGCTTTTCAACACGCTTCAACAAGCTTCAACAGCTTCAACAGCTTTAACACGCTTCAACAAGCTTCAACAGCTTCAACAGCTTTAACACGCTTCAACAAGCTTCAACAGCTTCAACAGCTTTAACACGCTTCAACAAGCTTCAACAGCTTCAACAGCTTTAACACGCTTCAACAAGCTTCAACAGCTTCAACAGCTTTAACACGCTTCAACAAGCTTCAACAGCTTCAACAGCTTTAACACGCTTCAACAAGCTTCAACAGCTTCAACAGCTTTAACACGCTTCAACAAGCTTCAACAGCTTCAACAGCTTTAACACGCTTCAACAAGCTTCAACAGCTTCAACAGCTTTAACACGCTTCAACAAGCTTCAACAGCTTCAACAGCTTTAACACGCTTCAACAAGCTTCAACAGCTTCAACAGCTTTAACACGCTTCAACAAGCTTCAACAGCTTCAACAGCTTTAACACGCTTCAACAAGCTTCAACAGCTTCAACAGCTTTAACACGCTTCAACAAGCTTCAACAGCTTCAACAGCTTTAACACGCTTCAACAAGCTTCAACAGCTTCAACAGCTTTAACACGCTTCAACAAGCTTCAACAGCTTCAACAGCTTTTTAACACGCTTCAACAAGCTTCAACAGCTTCAACAGCTTTAACACGCTTCAACAAGCTTCAACAGCTTCAACAGCTTTAACACGCTTCAACAAGCTTCAACAGCTTCAACAGCTTTCAACAGCTTCAACAAGCTTCAACAGCTTCAAAGCTTCAACAAGCTTCAACAGCTTCAACAGCTTTAACACGCTTCAACAAGCTTCAACAGCTTCAACAGCTTTAACACGCTTCAACAAGCTTCAACAGCTTCAACAGCTTTAACACGCTTCAACAAGCTTCAACAGCTTCAACAGCTTTAACACGCTTCAACAAGCTTCAACAGCTTCAACAGCTTTTAACACGCTTCAACAAGCTTCAACAGCTTCAACAGCTTTAACACGCTTCAACAAGCTTCAACAGCTTCAACAGCTTTAACACGCTTCAACAAGCTTCAACAGCTTCAACAGCTTTAACACGCTTCAACAAGCTTCAACAGCTTCAACAGCTTTAACACGCTTCAACAAGCTTCAACAGCTTCAACAGCTTTAACACGCTTCAACAAGCTTCAACAGCTTCAACAGCTTCAACAGCTTTAACACGCTTCAACAAGCTTCAACAGCTTCAAACAGCTTTAACACGCTTCAACAAGCTTCAACAGCTTCAACAGCTTTAACACGCTTCAACAAGCTTCAACAGCTTCAACAGCTTTAACACGCTTCAACAAGCTTCAACAGCTTCAACAGCTTTAACACGCTTCAACAAGCTTCAACAGCTTCAACAGCTTTAACACGCTTCAACAAGCTTCAACAGCTTCAACAGCTTTAACACGCTTCAACAAGCTTCAACAGCTTCAACAGCTTTAACACGCTTCAACAGCTTCAACAGCTTTAACACGCTTCAACAAGCTTCAACAGCTTCAACAGCTTTAACACGCTTCAACAAGCTTCAACAGCTTCAACAGCTTTAACACGCTTCAACAAGCTTCAACAGCTTCAACAGCTTTAACACGCTTCAACAAGCTTCAACAGCTTCAACAGCTTTAACACGCTTCAACAAGCTTCAACAGCTTAAACAGCTTCAACAGCTTTAACACGCTTCAACAAGCTTCAACAGCTTCAACAGCTTTAACACGCTTCAACAAGCTTCAACAGCTTCAACAGCTTTAACACGCTTCAACAAGCTTCAACAGCTTCAACAGCTTTAACACGCTTCAACAAGCTTCAACAGCTTCAACAGCTTTTCAACACGCTTCAACAAGCTTCAACAGCTTCAACAGCTTTAACACGCTTCAACAAGCTTCAACAGCTTCAACAGCTTTAACACGCTTCAACAAGCTTCAACAGCTTCAACAGCTTTAACACGCTTCAACAAGCTTCAACAGCTTCAACAGCTTTAACACGCTTCAACAAGCTTCAACAGCTTCAACAGCTTTAACACGCTTCAACAAGCTTCAACAGCTTCAACAGCTTCAACAGCTTTAACACGCTTCAACAAGCTTCAACAGCTTCAACAGCTTCAACACGCTTCAACAAGCTTCAACAGCTTCAACAGCTTTAACACGCTTCAACAAGCTTCAACAGCTTCAACAGCTTTAACACGCTTCAACAAGCTTCAACAGCTTCAACAGCTTTAACACGCTTCAACAAGCTTCAACAGCTTCAACAGCTTCAACAGCTAACACGCTTCAACAAGCTTCAACAGCTTCAACAGCTTCAACAAGCTTCAACACGCTTCAACAAGCTTCAACAGCTTCAACAGCTTTAACACGCTTCAACAAGCTTCAACAGCTTCAACAGCTTTAACACGCTTCAACAAGCTTCAACAGCTTCAACAGCTTTAACACGCTTCAACAAGCTTCAACAGCTTCAACAGCTTTAACACGCTTCAACAAGCTTCAACAGCTTCAACAGCTTTAACACGCTTCAACAAGCTTCAACAGCTTCAACAGCTTCAACAAGCTTCAACAGCTTTAACACGCTTCAACAAGCTTCAACAAGCTTCAACAGCTTCAACAGCTTTAACACGCTTCAACAAGCTTCAACAGCTTCAACAGCTTTAACACGCTTCAACAAGCTTCAACAGCTTCAACAGCTTTAACACGCTTCAACAAGCTTCAACAGCTTCAACAGCTTTTTAACACGCTTCAACAAGCTTCAACAGCTTCAACAGCTTTAACACGCTTCAACAAGCTTCAACAGCTTCAACAGCTTCAACAGCTTTAACACGCTTCAACAAGCTTCAACAGCTTCAACAGCTTTAAACACGCTTCAACAAGCTTCAACAGCTTCAACAGCTTTAACACGCTTCAACAAGCTTCAACAGCTTCAACAGCTTTAACACGCTTCAACAAGCTTCAACAGCTTCAACAAGCTTTAACACGCTTCAACAAGCTTCAACAGCTTCAACAGCTTCAACAGCTTTAACACGCTTCAACAAGCTTCAACAGCTTCAACAGCTTTAACACGCTTCAACAAGCTTCAACAGCTTCAACAGCTTCAACAGCTTTAACACGCTTCAACAAGCTTCAACAGCTTCAACAGCTTTAACACGCTTCAACAAGCTTCAACAGCTTCAACAAGCTTTAACACGCTTCAACAAGCTTCAACAGCTTCAACAGCTTTAACACGCTTCAACAAGCTTCAACAGCTTCAACAGCGCTTTAACACGCTTCAACAAGCTTCAACAGCTTCAACAGCTTCAACAAGCTTCAACAGCTTTAACACGCTTCAACAAGCTTCAACAGCTTCAACAGCTTCAACAGCTTCAACAGCTAACACGCTTCAACAAGCTTCAACAGCTTTAACACGCTTCAACAAGCTTCAACAGCTTCAACAGCTTTAAACAAGCTTCAACAGCTTTAACACGCTTCAACAAGCTTCAACAGCTTCAACAGCTTTAACACGCTTCAACAAGCTTCAACAAGCTTCAACAGCTTCAACAAGCTTCAACAGCTTTAACACGCTTCAACAAGCTTCAACAGCTTCAAACAGCTTCAGCTTTAACACGCTTCAACAAGCTTCAACAGCTTCAACAGCTTTAACACGCTTCAACAAGCTTCAACAGCTTCAACAGCTTTAACACGCTTCAACAAGCTTCAACAGCTTCAACAGCTTTAACAAGCTTCAACAAGCTTCAACAGCTTCAACACGCTTCAACAAGCTTCAACAGCTTCAACAGCTTTAACACGCTTCAACAAGCTTCAACAGCTTCAACAGCTTCAACACGCTTCAACAGCTTCAACAGCTTTAACACGCTTCAACAAGCTTCAACAGCTTCAACAGCTTTAACACGCTTCAACAAAGCTTCAACAGCTTCAACAACAGCTTTAACACGCTTCAACAAGCTTCAACAGCTTCAACAGCTTCAACAGCTTCAACACGCTTCAACAAGCTTCAACAGCTTCAACAGCTTTAACACGCTTCAACAAGCTTCAACAGCTTCAACAGCTTCAACAGCTTTAACACGCTTCAACAAGCTTCAACAGCTTCAACAGCTTCAACAAGCTTTTAACACGCTTCAACAAGCTTCAACAGCTTCAACAGCTTTAACACGCTTCAACAAGCTTCAACAGCTTCAACAGCTTTAACACGCTTCAACAAGCTTCAACAGCTTCAACAGCTTCAACAAGCTTCAACAAGCTTTAACACGCTTTCAACAAGCTTCAACAAGCTTCAACAGCTTTAACACGCTTCAACAAGCTTCAACAGCTTCAACAGCTTCAACAGCTTCAACACGCTTCAACAAGCTTCAACAGCTTCAACAGCTTTAACACGCTTCAACAAGCTTCAACAGCTTCAACAGCTTTAACACGCTTCAACAAGCTTCAACAGCTTTAACACGCTTCAACAAGCTTCAACAGCTTCAACAGCTTTAACACGCTTCAACAAGCTTCAACAGCTTCAACAGCTTCAACAGCTTTAACACGCTTCAACAAGCTTCAACAGCTTCAACAGCTTTAACACGCTTCAACAAGCTTCAACAGCTTCAACAGCTTTAACACGCTTCAACAAGCTTCAACAGCTTCAACAGCTTTAACACGCTTCAACAAGCTTCAACAGCTTCAACAGCTTTTAACACGCTTCAACAAGCTTCAACAGCTTCAACAGCTTTAACACGCTTCAACAAGCTTCAACAGCTTCAACAGCTTTAACACGCTTCAACAAGCTTCAACAGCTTCAACAAAGCTTTAACACGCTTCAACAAGCTTCAACAGCTTCAACAGCTTCAACAAGCTTCAACAAGCTTCAACAGCTTCAAACAGCTAACAAAACACGCTTCAACAAGCTTCAACAAGCTTCAACAGCTTTTCAACACGCTTCAACAAGCTTCAACAGCTTTAACACAACACGCTTCAACAAGCTTCAACAGCTTCAACAGCTTCAACAAGCTTCAACAGCTTCAACAGCTTTAACACGCTTCAACAAGCTTCAACAGCTTCAACACGCTTTAACACGCTTCAACAAGCTTCAACAGCTTCAACAGCTTTAACACGCTTCAACAGCTTCAACAGCTTCAACAGCTTTAACACGCTTCAACAAGCTTCAACAGCTTCAACAGCTTTAACACGCTTCAACAAGCTTCAACAGCTTCAACAGCTTTAACACGCTTCAACAAGCTTCAACAGCTTCAACAGCTTCAACAGCTTTAACACGCTTCAACAAGCTTCAACAGCTTCAACAGCTTTAACACGCTTCAACAAGCTTCAACAGCTTCAACAGCTTTAACACGCTTCAACAAGCTTCAACAGCTTCAACAGCTTCAACAAGCTTCAACAGCTTCAACAGCTTTAACACGCTTCAACAAGCTTCAACAGCTTCAACAGCTTTAACACGCTTCAACAAGCTTCAACAAGCTTCAACAGCTTCAACAAGCTTCAACAGCTTTAACACGCTTCAACAAGCTTCAACAGCTTCAACAGCTTTAACACGCTTCAACAAGCTTCAACAGCTTCAACAGCTTTAACACGCTTCAACAAGCTTCAACAGCTTCAACAGCTTCAACAGCTTTAACACGCTTCAACAAGCTTCAACAGCTTCAACAGCTTTAACACGCTTCAACAAGCTTCAACAGCTTCAACAGCTTTAACACGCTTCAACAAGCTTCAACAGCTTCAACAGCTTCAAGCTTTAACACTTCAACAAGCTTCAACAGCTTTAAAGCTTCAACAAGCTTCAACAGCTTCAACAGCTTTAACACGCTTCAACAAGCTTCAACAAGCTTCAACAGCTTCAACAGCTTTAACAAGCTTCAACAAGCTTCAACAGCTTCAACAGCTTTAACACGCTTCAACAAGCTTTCAACAACAGCTTCAACAGCTTCAACAGCTTTAACACGCTTCAACAAGCTTCAACAGCTTCAACAGCTTCAACAGCTTCAACAGCGCTTCAACAAGCTTCAACAGCTTCAACAGCTTTTCAACACGCTTCAACAAGCTTCAACAGCTTCAACAGCTTTAACACGCTTCAACAAGCTTCAACAGCTTCAACAGCTTCAACAGCTAACACGCTTCAACAAGCTTCAACAGCTTCAAACAGCTTCAACAGCTTCAAAACACGCTTCAACAAGCTTCAACAGCTTCAACAGCTTTAACACGCTTCAACAAGCTTCAACAGC
This sequence comes from Microglena sp. YARC, assembly GCA_022414725.1. Taxonomy (NCBI): domain Eukaryota; kingdom Viridiplantae; phylum Chlorophyta; class Chlorophyceae; order Chlamydomonadales; family Chlamydomonadaceae; genus Microglena; species Microglena sp. YARC. Next base: position 24,579 of record JAJSRW010000046.1, read on the forward strand.
TTCAACAGCTTTAACACGCTTCAACAAGCTTCAACAGCTTCAACAGCTTTTCAACACGCTTCAACAGCTTCAACAGCTTCAAACAGCTTCAACAGCTTCAACAGCTTTAACACGCTTCAACAAGCTTCAACAGCTTCAACAGCTTTAACACGCTTCAACAAGCTTCAACAGCTTCAACAGCTTTAACACGCTTCAACAAGCTTCAACAGCTTCAACAGCTTTAACACGCTTCAACAAGCTTCAACAGCTTCAGCTTTCAACAGCTTTAACACGCTTCAACAAGCTTCAACAGCTTCAACAAGCTTTAACACGCTTCAACAAGCTTCAACAGCTTCAACAGCTTTAACACGCTTCAACAAGCTTCAACAGCTTCAACAGCTTTAACACGCTTCAACAAGCTTCAACAGCTTCAACAGCTTTAACAAGCTTCAACAAGCTTCAACAGCTTCAACAGCTTTAACACGCTTCAACAAGCTTCAACAGCTTCAACAGCTTCAACAGCTTTAACACGCTTCAAACAAGCTTCAAACAGCTTCAACAGCTTCAAACACGCTTCAACAAGCTTCAACAGCTTTAGCTTCAACAAGCTTCAACAGCTTCAACAGCTTTAACACGCTTCAACAAGCTTCAACAGCTTCAACAGCTTTAACACGCTTCAACAAGCTTCAACAGCTTCAACAGCTTCAACAGCTTTAACACGCTTCAACAAGCTTCAACAGCTTCAACAGCTTTAACACGCTTCAACAAGCTTCAACAGCTTCAACAGCTTTAACACGCTTCAACAAGCTTCAACAGCTTCAACAGCTTTAACACGCTTCAACAAGCTTCAACAGCTTCAACAGCTTTAACACGCTTCAACAAGCTTCAACAGCTTCAACAGCTTTAACACGCTTCAACAAGCTTCAACAGCTTCAACAGCTTTAACACGCTTCAAACAAGCTTCAACAGCTTCAACAGCTTTAACACGCTTCAACAAGCTTCAACAGCTTCAACAGCTTAACACGCTTCAACAAGCTTCAACAGCTTCAACAGCTTCAGCTTTAACACGCTTTCAACAAGCTTCAACAGCTTCAACAGCTTCAACAGCTTAACAGCTTCAACAAGCTTCAACAAGCTTCAACAGCTTTAACAACAGCTTCAACAGCTTCAACACGCTTCAACAAGCTTCAACAAGCTTCAACAGCTTTAACACGCTTCAACAAGCTTCAACAGCTTCAACAGCTTTAACACGCTTCAACAAACAGCTTCAACAGCTTCAACAGCTTTAACACGCTTCAACAGCTTTAGCTTCAACAGCTTTAACAAGCTTCAACAGCTTTAACACGCTTCAACAAGCTTCAACAGCTTCAAACAGCTTTAACACGCTTTCAACAAACAGCTTCAACAGCTTCAACAGCTTTAACACGCTTCAACAAGCTTCAACAGCTTCAACAGCTTTAACAACAAGCTTCAACAGCTTCAACAGCTTTAACACGCTTCAACAGCTTCAACAGCAACCAGCTTCAACAAGCTTCAACAGCTTCAACAGCTTAACACGCTTCAGCTTCAACAAGCTTCAACAGCTTTTAACACGCTTCAACACGCTTCAAACAGCTTCAACAGCTTCAACAACTTAACAAGCTTCAACAAGCTTCAACAGCTTCAACAGCTTTAACACGCTTCAACAAGCTTTCAACAGCTTCAACAGCTTTAACACGCTTCAACAAGCTTCAACAGCTTCAACAGCTTTAACACGCTTCAACAAGCTTCAACAGCTTCAACAGCTTTAACACGCTTCAACAGCTTCAACAGCTTTAACAAGCTTCAACAAGTTTCAACAAGCTTCAACAGCTTCAACAGCTTTAACACGCTTCAACAAGCTTCAACAGCTTCAACAGCTTTAACACGCTTCAACAAGCTTCAACAGCTTCAACAGCTTAACACGCTTCAACAAGCTTCAACAGCTTCAACAGCTTTAACACGCTTCAACAAGCTTCAACAGCTTCAACACAGCTTTAACACGCTTCAACAGCTTCAACAAGCTTCAACAGCTTCAACAAGCTTCAACAGCTTCAACAAACAACAAAGCTTCACAAGCTTCAACAGCTTCAACAGCTTTAACACGCTTCAACAAGCTTCAACAACAGCTTTAACACGCTTCAACAAGCTTCAAACAGCTTCAACAGCTTTTCAGCTTCAACAAGGTTTAACACTTCACAGCTTTTAACAACACAGCTTCAACAGCTTCAAACAAGCTTCAACAGCTTTAACACGCTTCAACAAGCTTCAACAGCTTCAACAGCTTCCAACACGCTTCAACAAGCTTCAACAAGCTTCAACAGCTTTAACACGCTTTCAACACGCTTCAACCAACAGCTTCAAACAGCTTTAGCTTCAACAAGCTTCAACAGCTTTAACAGCAAACAAGCTTCAAACACGCTTCAACAAGCTTCAACAGCTTCAACAGCTTTAACACGCTTCAACAAGCCTTCAACAGCTTCAACAGCTTCAACAGCTTTAACACGCTTCAACAAGCTTCAACAGCTCCTCTTCACAACAAGCTTCACGCTCAACAGCTTCAACAGCTTAACACGCTTCAACAACGCTTCAACAGCTTCAACAGCTTTAACACGCTTCAACAAGCTTCAACAGCTTCAACAGCTTTAACAGCTTTTAACACGCTTCAACAAGCTTCACAGCTTCAACACGCTTTAACAAGCTTCAACAAGCTTCAACAGCTTCAACAGCTTTAACACGCTTCAACAAGCTTCAACAGCTTCAACAGCTTTAACACGCTTCAACAAGCTTTCAACAGCTTCAACAGCTTTAACAACGCTTCAAACAAGCTTCAAAACAGCTTCAAACAAAGCTTCAACAGCTTCAAACAGCTTCAACACTTTAACACGCTTCAGCACAAGCTTCCCAAACAGCTTTCAACAGCTTCACAGCTTTAACACGCTTCAACAAACAAGCTTCAACAGCTCAACAAGCTCAACAAACAGCTTCAAACAGCTAACACGCACTTTCAACAAGCTTTCAACAGCTTTAACACGCTTTAACAAACCAAGCTTCAACAGCTTCAACAGCTTCAAAGTTTAACACGCTTCAACAAGCTTCAAAAGCAGCTTTCAACACAGCTTAAACACGCTTCAACAAGCTTCAACAGCTTCAACAGCTTTTAACACGCTTTCATACAGCTTTCAACAGCTTCAACCAGCTTTCAACAGCTTCAACAGCCTTCAAACACGCTTCAACAAGCTTTCAAAACAGCTTTAACAAGCTTCACAAGCTTCAACAGCTTTCTCAACAGCTTCAAGCTTAAACACGCTTCAACAACAGCTTCAACAGCTTCAACCAAGATTCAACAGCTTTAACACGCTTCAAACAAGCAGCTTCAAGCTTCAAACATTTAACAAGCCTTCCCGCTTTACACTACGCAACAGCTTTCAACAGCTGTTAACAAGCTGCTTCAACAAAGCTTCAAACACAGCTTCACGCTCAACAGCTTCAAAAGCCTTCTAACACGCTTCAACAAGCTTTACAGCTTCACAGCTTCAACAGCTTCCAACAGCTAACACGCTTCAACAAGCTTCATACAGCTTCAAAGCTTTAACAACAGCTTCAACAGCTTCAACACTTTTAACACGCTTCAACAAAGCTTCAAACAGCTTTTGAACAACACTTCAACAGCTTTAACACGCTTCAAAAGCTTTTCCAACAAGTCAAACAAAGCTTTCAACAAGCTTCAACAGCTTTAACACGCTCAAACAAGCAAGCTTCAACAAGCTTCAACACTCTTCAACAAGCTTCAACAACAGCTTCACGCTTTCACAACAGCTTCAACAGCTAAACACTTCAACAGCTTCAACAAGCTTCAACAGCTTCAACAGCTTCAACAAGATAACACTTTTACCACGCTTCAACAAGCTTCAACAGCTTCAACAGCTTTAAACAAGCTTCAACAGCTTATAACACGCTTCAACAAGCTTCAACAGCTTTAACACTTTCAAACAGCTAACACGCTTCAACAAGCTTCAACAAACAGCTTCAAATAATACAGCTTTAACACGCTTCAACAAGCTTCAACAGCTTCAACAGCTTCAACAGCTTCAACAGCTAACACGCTTCAACAAGCTTCAACAGCTTCAACAGCTTTAACACGCTTCAACACAAGCTTCAACAGCTTCAACAGCAACAGCTTTAACACGCTCAACAAGCTTCAACAGCTTCAACAGCTTCAACAGCTTCAAACAACCTTCAACAGGCTTTCAACAGCTTCAACACTTTAACACGCTTCAACAAGCTTCAACAGCTTCAACAGCTTCACAAGCTAACACTTTCACACAGCTTCACGGCTTCAAAGTTCCAAGCTTCAACAGCTTCAACAGCTCACAGCTTTAACACGCTTAAACACTCAAAAGCTTTAACACGCTTCAACAAGCTTTAACACGCTTCAACAAGCTTCAACAGCTTCAACAGTTTAAACACGCCTTCAAACAGTTTCCAACATGCTTCCAAGCTTTAACACGCTTCAACTTCAACAGCTTCCAACAGCTTTAACACGCTTCAACAAGCTTCACAGCAGCTCAACAGCTTGAACAGCTTTAACACGCTTCAACAAGCATTCATCAACAGCTTCAACAGCTTTAACACGCTTCAAACCCCAAAGCCCCCGTTTCAACAGCATTCACAGCTTACAACGCTTCAACAAGCTTCACAACAGCTTCAACAGCTTTAACAACAGCTTAGACACGCTTCAACAAGCTTCAACAGCTTTCAACAGCTTTACAGGCGCTTCAAACAAGCTTCAACAAGCTTCAAAGGCTTAACAGCTTCAACAGTTTCTTTTAAAACAACACTTACAGCTTCAACATTCAACAGACTTTAACACGCTTCAACAGCTTCAACAGCTTCAACAGCTTAAAAACAAAACAGCTTTAACACGCTCAACAACTTTTAACAGCTTCAGCTTCAATGCTTTAAACACGCTTCACAAGCCTTTCAACAGCTTCAACAGCTTCACAGGCTTTACTTTAACACGCTTTCACAAGATTCAACAGGCTTCAACCAGCTTTAACACGCTTCAACAAGCTTCAGCAGCTTTCACACGCTTTAACAGCCTTCAACAGCTTTACAACAGCGCTTCATAAAACCCCACAAAAACAGCTTTAACACGCTTCAACAAGCTTCAACAGCTTTACATGCTTCAACAGCTTCAACAGCTTCAACAGCTTCAAACAGCTTTAACACGCTTCAACACGCTTTCAACAGCCTTCAACGTTCCAACAGGCTTCAACAGCTTTAACACGCCTCAAACGCTTCACAAGCTTCACAGCTTCAACAGTTTTACATGCTTCACGCTTCACATGCTTTAACAGCTCAGCTTCAACAGCTTAACAGCTTCAAACAAGCTTCAACCCCAGCTTCAACAGCTTTTAAACACGCTTCAACAAGCTTCATCAGCTTCAACAGCTTTCAAACAGCTTCAACAAGCTTTCACAGCTTCAACAAGCCTTAACACGCTTCACAAGCTTCAACCAGCTTCAACAAGCTTCAACAGCTTTATACACGCTTCAACAAGCTTCAACAGCTTCAACAGCATTTAAAAACACGCTTCAACAAGCTTCAACAGGCTGTCAACAGCTGTTAACACGTTCAACAAGCTTCAACAGCTTCAACAGCTTTAACACGCTTAACAAGCTTCAAGCTTCAACAGCTTAACACGCTTCAACAAGCTTCACAGCTTTCAACAGCTTAACAACCTTCAACAAGCTTTCAACAAGCTTCAACAAGCTTCCAACAGCTTCAACAGCTTTAACACGCTTCAACAAGCTTTCACAGCTGCAACAGCTTTAACACGCTTCAACAAGCTTCATACGCTTCAACAGCTTCAACACGCTTCAACAAAGCTTTAATGCCTTCAACAGCTTTAACACGCTTCACAAAGCTTCAACAGCTTCAACAGCTTCAACAGCTTCACCAAGCTTCAACAGCTTCAACAGCTTTTAACACGCTTTAACACGCCTTCAACAGCTCAACAAGGCTTCAAACAGCTT
>JAJSRW010001318.1:0-53131 GCA_022414725.1 Microglena sp. YARC
CAGAGTGGTGGGCCAAGCCTGATGCCATCCGTCGCATCAAGGTAAGAGAACTTAGCAAGTCTGAAATATACAAAGTTGATGCAGCAATGCACTTGCATACCTGCAGAGTGGTTGGCAAATGCCCAATGCCCATCCGTCGCATCAAGGTAAGAGTAAATAGCAAGTCTGAATAGTTAACAAAAGTGATGCACAATGCACTTGCATACCTGCCCGAGTGGTGGCGCAAGCCCAAATGCCATCCGTCGCATCAAGGTAAGAGAGCAAGTCTCAATATGTGTAAACAAAAGTTGAATACAAAGCACCTGTAGAGTGCGCAGCTGATGCCATCCGTCGCAATCAAGTAAGAAGTAGCAATTCTGAATATCACACAAATGGATGCAAATCACTTGATCCATACTGCCAAGTGGTGGCAAGCCTGATGCCATCCGTCCAATCAAGTTAAGAGATAGCAAAGTCTGAATATACAAAAGTTGATGCACAAGCACGCATACCTGCCAGAGTGGGGCTCCCAATGCCATCCGTCGCATCAGGAAAGATAAGCAAGCTCTGAATATACAAAAGTTATGCCACAATGCACTGCATACCTGCCAGAGTGTGGCAAGCCCAATTGCCAATCCGTCGCATCAAGTAAGAGATAGCAAGGCTCAATATGTAATACAAAAGTCGCATACATAAGCACCGCTAGAGTGGCGCAAGCCTGATGCCATCACGTCGCTCAATGTAAGAGATAGCAAGTCTGAATATACAAAAGTTGATGCCAATGCACTTGCATACCCCAGATGGTGGCAAGGCCTGATTGCATCCGTCGCATCAAGGTAAGAGATAGCAAGTCTGAATATACACAAAAGTTAGACAATGCACTGCATACCTGCCAGAGTGGGGGCCAAGCCTGATGCCATCCGTCGCATCAAGGGTAAGAGATAGCAAGTTTCTGAAATATACAAAAGTTGATTTCACAATGCACTTGCATTTACCTGCCAGAGTGTTGGCAAGCCCCAATGCCATCCGTCGCATCAAGGTTAAGAGATAGCAAGTCTGAATATTCTTACAAAAGTTGATGCACAATGCACTTGCATACCTGCCAGAAGTGGTGGCAAGCCTGATGCCATCCGTCGCATCAAGGTAATAAGAGAATAGCAAGTCTCAATATGTATTATACAAAAGTTGACACATAATGCACCTGCCAGAGTGGTTTCTGCAAGCCTGATGCCATCCGTCGCATCAAGGTAAGAGATAGCAAGTCTGAATATACAAAAGTTGATGCACAAATGCACTTTGCATTTACCTTGCCAGAGTGTGGCAAAGCCTGATGCCATCCCGTCGCATCAAGGTAAGAGATAGCAAGTCTGAATATACAAAAGTGAATGCACAATGCACTTGCATACCTGCCAGAGTGGTGGCAAGCCAATGCCATCCGTTCGCATCAAGGTAAGAGATAGCAAGTCTGAATATACAAAAGTTGATTGCACAATGCACTTGCATACCTTGCCAGAGTGCCAAAGTGGCTAAGCCCATTGCCATCCGTCGCATCAATGGTAATAGATAGCAAAGTCTTGAATATTACAAAAATGTTGATGCACAATGCAACTTGCATACCTGCCAGAGTGTTGGCAAGCCTTGGATGCCATCTCGCCATTCAACACAAAGAGATAGCAAGTCTGAATATACAAAAGTTGATGCACAATGCACTTGCATACCTTTGCCAGAGTGGTGGCAGCCTGATGCCATCTGTCGCATCAAGGTAAGAGATAGCAAGTCTGAATATACAAAAAGTTGATGCACAATGCACTTGCATACCTGCCAGAGTGGTGGCAAGCCCAATGCCATTCCGTCGCATCAAGGTAAGAGATAGCAAGGTCTGAATATACAAAAGTTGATGCACAATGCACTTGCATACCTGCCAGAGTGTTGGCTGCCATTCGCATCAAGGTAAGATAGCAAGTCTGAATATACAAAAGTTGATGCACAATGCACTGTTTGCAAGCCAAAGTAAAAGGCCCAAATGTTTCAACCTGAGCCATCTGTCGCATCAAGGTAAGAGATAGCAAGTCTGAATATACAAAAGTTGATGCACAATGCACTTGCATACCTGCCAGAGTGGTGGCAAGCCTGCCATTGTCGCATCAAGGTAAGAGATAGCAAGTCTGAATATACAAAAGTTGATGCACAATGCACTTGCATGTGCAAGCTGCCACGTCAAGCCCAATGCCTTGCATTCCTGCCAGATGTCGCATCAATAAGAGATAGCAAGTCTGAATATACAAAAGTTGATGCACAATGCACTTGCATACTGCCAGAGTGGTGGCAAAGCCAATTGCCATCCGTCGCATCAAGGTAAGAGATAGCAAGTCTGAATATACAAAAGTTGATGCAACAATGCACTTGCATACCTGCCAGAGTGGTGGCAAGCCTGATGCCATCCGTCGCATCAAGGTAAGAGATAGCAAGTCTGAATATACAAAAGTTGATGCACCAATGCACTTGCATACCTGCCAGAGTGGTGGCAAGCCCATGCCATCCGTCGCATCAAGGTAAGAGATAGCAAGTCTGATATACAAAAGTTGATGCACAATGCACTTGCATACCTGCCAGAGTGGTGGCAAGCCTATGCCATCCGTCGCATCAAGGTAAGAGATAGCAAGTCTGAATATACAAAAGTTGATGCACAAATGCACTTGCTATACCTGCCAGAGTGGTGGCAAGCCTGATGCCATCCGTCGCATCAAGGTAAGAGATAGCAAGTCTGAATATACAAAAGTTGATGCACAATGCACTTGCATACCTGCCAGAGTGGTGGCAAGCCTGATGCCATCTTGTGCGCATCAAGGTAAGAGATAGCAAGTCTGAATATACAAAAGTTGATGCACAATGCACTTGCATACCTGCCAGAGTGGTGGCAAGCCTGATGCCATCCGTCGCATCAAGGTAAGAGATAGCAAGTCTGAATATACAAAAAGTTGATGCACAATGCACTTGCATACCTGCCAGAGTGTGGCAAGCCTGATGCCATCCGTCGCATCAAGGTAAGAGATAGCAAGTCTGAATATACAAAAGTTGATGCACAAATGCAACTTGCATACCTGCCAGAGTGGTGGCAAACCTGATGCCATCCGTCGCATCAAGGTAAGAGATAGCAAAGTCTGAATATACAAAAGTTGATGCCACAATGCACTTGCATACCTGCCAGAGTGGTGGCAAGCCTGATGCCATCCGTCGCATCAAGGTAAGAGATAGCAAGTCTGAATATACAAAAAGTTGATGAAATGCACTTGCATACCTGCCAGAGTGGTGGCAAGCCGTTGATGCCATCCGTCGCATCAAGGTAAGAGATAGCAAGTCTGAATATACAAAAGTTGATGCACAATGCACTTGCATACCTGCCAGAGTGGTTGGCAGTGGTGGCAAGCCTGATGCCATCCGTCGCATCAAGGTAAGAGATAGCAAGTCTGAATATACAAAAGTTGATGCACAATGCACTTGCATACCTGCCAGAGGTGGTGGCAAGCCTGATGCCATCCGTCGCATCAAGGTAAGAGATAGCAAGTCTGAATATACAAAAGTTGATGCACAATGCACTTGCATACCTGCCAGAGTGGTGGCAAGCCTGATGCCATCCGTCGCATCAAGGTAAGAGATAGCAAGTCTGAATATACAAAAGTTGATGCACAATGCACTTGCATACCTGCCAGAGTGGTGGCAAGCCTGATGCCATCCGTCGCATCAAGGTAAGAGATAGCAAGTCTGAATATACAAAAGTTGATGCACAATGCACTTGCATACCTGCCAGAGTGGTGGCAAGCCTGATGCCATCCGTCGCATCAAGGTAAGAGATAGCAAGTCTGAATATACAAAAGTTGATGCACAATGCACTTGCATACCTGCCAGAGTGGTGGCAAGCCTGATGCCATCCGTCGCATCAAGTAAGAGATAGCAAGTCTGAATATACAAAAGTTGATGCACAATGCACTTGCATACCTGCCAGAGTGGTGGCAAGCCTGATGCCATCCGTCGCATCAAGGTAAGAGATAGCAAGTCTGAATATACAAAAGTTGATGCACAATGCACTTGCATACCTGCCAGAGTGGTGGCAAGCCTGATGCCATCCGTCGCATCAAGGTAAGAGATAGCAAGTCTGAATATACAAAAGTTGATGCACAATGCACTTGCATACCTGCCAGAGTGGTGGCAAGCCTGATGCCATCCGTCGCATCAAGGTAAGAGATAGCAAGTCTGAATATACAAAAGTTGATGCACAATGCACTTGCATACCTGCCAGAGTGGTGGCAAGCCTGATGCCATCCGTCGCATCAAGGTAAGAGATAGCAAGTCTGAATATACAAAAGTTGATGCACAATGCACTTGCATACCTGCCAGAGTGGTGGCAAGCCTGATGCCATCCGTCGCATCAAGGTAAGAGATAGCAAGTCTGAATATACAAAAGTTGATGCACAATGCACTTGCATACCTGCCAGAGTGGTGGCAAGCCTGATGCCATCCGTCGCATCAAGGTAAGAGATAGCAAGTCTGAATATACAAAAGTTGATGCACAATGCACTTGCATACCTGCCAGAGTGGTGGCAAGCCTGATGCCATCCGTCGCATCAAGGTAAGAGATAGCAAGTCTGAATATACAAAAGTTGATGCACAATGCACTTGCATACCTGCCAGAGTGGTGGCAAGCCTGATGCCATCCGTCGCATCAAGGTAAGAGATAGCAAGTCTGAATATACAAAAGTTGATGCACAATGCACTTGCATACCTGCCAGAGTGGTGGCAAGCCTGATGCCATCCGTCGCATCAAGGTAAGAGATAGCAAGTCTGAATATACAAAAGTTGATGCACAATGCACTTGCATACCTGCCAGAGTGGTGGCAAGCCTGATGCCATCCGTCGCATCAAGGTAAGAGATAGCAAGTCTGAATATACAAAAGTTGATGCACAATGCACTTGCATACCTGCCAGAGTGGTGGCAAGCCTGATGCCATCCGTCGCATCAAGGTAAGAGATAGCAAGTCTGAATATACAAAAGTTGATGCACAATGCACTTGCATACCTGCCAGAGTGGTGGCAAGCCTGATGCCATCCGTCGCATCAAGGTAAGAGATAGCAAGTCTGAATATACAAAAGTTGATGCACAATGCACTTGCATACCTGCCAGAGTGGTGGCAAGCCTGATGCCATCCGTCGCATTCAAGGTAAGAGATAGCAAGTCTGAATATACAAAAGTTGATGCACAATGCACTTGCATACCTGCCAGAGTGGTGGCAAGCCTGATGCCATCCGTCGCATCAAGTAAGAGATAGCAAGTCTGAATATACAAAAGTTGATGCACAATGCACTTGCATACCTGCCAGAGTGGTGGCAAGCCTGATGCCATCCGTCGCATCAAGGTAAGAGATAGCAAGTCTGAATATACAAAAGTTGATGCACAATGCACTTGCATACCTGCCAGAGTGGTGGCAAGCCTGATGCCATCCGTCGCATCAAGGTAAGAGATAGCAAGTCTGAATATACAAAAGTTGATGCACAATGCACTTGCATACCTGCCAGAGTGGTGGCAAGCCCATGCCATCCGTCGCATCAAGGTAAGAGATAGCAAGTCTGAATATACAAAAGTTGATGCACAATGCACTTGTATGCCATCCGTCGCATCAAGTAAGAGATAGCAAGTCTGAATATACAAAAGTTGATGCACAATGCACTTGCATACCTGCCAGAGTGGTGGCAAGCCCAATGCCATCATCAAGTCAGTGGTAACAAGTATTGTGATATAGAAGATGATATGTGATGGACTTGTATACCTGCCAGAGCGACGGCAAGCCCAATGCCATCTGTCTCATCAAGGTCAGTGGTAACAAGTATTGTGATATAGAAGATGATATGTGATGGACTTGTATACCTGCCAGAGCGACGGCAAGCCCAATGCCATCTGTCTCATCAAGGTCAGTGGTAACAAGTATTGTGATATAGAAGATGATATGTGATGGACTTGTATACCTGCCAGAGCGACGGCAAGCCCAATGCCATCTGTCTCATCAAGGTCAGTGGTAACAAGTATTGTGATATAGAAGATAATATGTGATGGACTTGTATACCTGCCAGAGCGACGGCAAGCCCAATGCCATCCGTCTCATCAAGGTCAGTGGTAACAAGTCTCAAAATGCATATACAAAAGATGATACGTGATTCATGTGTTGACCTCACACAGTGGTGGCAAGCCTGATGCCATCCGTCACATCAAGGTACGTGATAGCAAGCCTCAATATGTATATACAAAAGTTGAAGCATAATGCACTTGCGAGAGTGGTGGCAAGCCTGATGCCATCCATCTGTAACATCAAGGAAAGGGATAGCAAGTTTCAATATACAAAAGTTGAGACATAATGCACTTGTTTATATGTCAGAGTGGTGGCAAGCCTGATACCATCCGTCAAATCAAGTTACGCGGTAGCAAGTATTGCAATTTCAGCAAGTTTGCAGTATGCACAAGTTTATCGATTATTTAGTTTTTCACCTCACACAGTGGTGGCAAGCCAAATGCCATCTGTCACATCAAGGTAAGGGATAGCAAGTATCAAAATGCACATACAAAAGATGATACGTGATTCATGTGTTTACATGCCAGACTGGTGGCAAGCCCAATGCCATCTGTCACATCAAGGGACATGACAGGACATATCAATATATGATATACAAGAGATGATATGTGATGTACTTGTGTACCTGCCAGACTGGTGGCAAGCCCAATGCCATCCGTCACATCAAGAGACGTGATAGCAAGTCTCAATATGTACATACACAAGAGGACCTCATCTTGACGGGTGCTCCCGTCAAATTAAAGCGTTACATTTTGCTGTCAGTGTGGTAATCGTGCACACATATAACGTGTATACACCGTCTCACACGCTGCTCAACGATATTTTATTAAAATCGTTCAAATCATTCCATGTATGCTGTTGTGTTTTTTATTTAAATCGTTCAAATCATTCCATGTATGTATCTTTGCAGGAAACATTTGACCTGGAGACTGTAGTTATGGTGGGAGATGGTGCGACTGACCTGGAGGCTCGTTTGGAAGGCGCTGCTGACGTGTTCATTGGGTGAGTGAGACGTGGATGGTGCCAACAGGGAATATCCGCTTAGCATGTTCCCTGGTATTGCATGCATGGGTATTGCATTGAGGCTTGTTTGGAAGGTGCTGCTGGCGTGTCCATTGGGTGAGTGTGATGTGGCTGGTGCCAACAGGGAACATCCGCTTAGCATGCTCCCTGGTATTGCATGCATGGGTATTGCATTGAGGCTTGTTTGGAAGGTGCTGCTGACGTGTCCATTGGGTGAGTGTGATGTGGCTGGTGCCAACAGGGAACATCCGCTTAGCATGCTCCCTGGTATTGCATGCATGGGTATTGCATTGAGGCTTGTTTGGAAGGTGCTGCTGGCGTGTCCATTGGGTGAGTGTGATGTGGCTGGTGCCAACAGGGAACATCCGCTTAGCATGCTCCCTGGTATTGCATGCATGGGTATTGCATCGAGGCTTGTTTGGAAGGTGCTGCTGGCGTGTCCATTGGGTGAGTGTGATGTGGCTGGTGCCAACAGGAACATCCGCTTAGCATGCTCCCTGGTATTGCATGCATGTGGTATTGCATTGAGGCTTGTTTGGAAGGTGCTGCTGGCGTGTCCATTGGGTGAGTGTGATGTGGCTGGTGCCAACAGGGAACATCCGCTTAGCATGCTCCCTGGTATTGCATGCATGGGTATTGCATTGAGGCTTGTTTGGAAGGTGCTGCTGGCGTGTCCATTGGGTGAGTGTGATGTGGCTGGTGCCAACAGGGAACATCCGCTTAGCATGCTCCCTGGTATTGCATGCATGGGTATTGCATTGAGGCTTGTTTGGAAGGTGCTGCTGGCGTGTCCATTGGGTGAGTGTGATGTGGCTGGTGCCAACAGGGAACATCCGCTTAGCATGCTCCCTGGTATTGCATGCATGGGTATTGCATTGAGGCTTGTTTGGAAGGTGCTGCTGGCGTGTCCATTGGGTGAGTGTGATGTGGCTGGTGCCAACAGGGAACATCCGCTTAGCATGCTCCCTGGTATTGCATGCATGGGTATTGCATTGAGGCTTGTTTGGAAGGTGCTGCTGGCGTGTCCATTGGGTGAGTGTGATGTGGCTGGTGCCAACAGGGAACATCCGCTTAGCATGCTCCCTGGTATTGCATGCATGGGTATTGCATTGAGGCTTGTTTGGAAGGTGCTGCTGGCGTGTCCATTGGGTGAGTGTGATGTGGCTGGTGCCAACAGGGAACATCCGCTTAGCATGCTCCCTGGTATTGCATGCATGGGTATTGCATCGAGGCTTGTTTGGAAGGTGCTGCTGGCGTGTCCATTGGGTGAGTGTGATGTGGCTGGTGCCAACAGGGAACATCCGCTTAGCATGCTCCCTGGTATTGCATGCATGGGTATTGCATTGAGGCTTGTTTGGAAGGTGCTGCTGGCGTGTCCATTGGGTGAGTGTGATGTGGCTGGTGCCAACAGGGAACATCCGCTTAGCATGTTCCCTGGCTCCTGTGGGTATCGCCCTTGGGGACTTGAAATTGGAAGACGGTGAGCAGCCCAGAGTTGGCTGAGCATGTCCTCAGGCGTGTCACAAGCGACACTGAATTTGCGATGATTGCAGGGATATTCTTTTCCGCTATATATGTAGCGATCGCTAGTTTTGACCCCGTTTTGGAGAAATTATCGCTATAAAAAAGTTTTAAAAAAAGTGTTTTTTGTTTTGCCCCAAATGGCCCCAAAAAGCTACAAAAAGCTACAAAAAACACTAGAAAGCTGACCCTGGAGGAGGCCTAGAACCATTAAGTTAGAAAAACCCCACTTTCAGATTTGAAAAAAAAAAACTGAAAAGGGGGTCTTCTGGTTGCAATCAGGGATTTGGTGTCTTTCAAGGTAAACTCCTGGTAGCGATTTGGATAGGCGGCCTGGGGGATTCAGGGGGCGGGGCCGAGATTCGAGTCTCATTGTGGTGGAAGGTTGGGCCAAAACAGGGTCCCAGGTAGCGATCGCTACTGGTAGCGGGGGGATAAGTTACGAGTGCAGCACACTCCCGAGCACATGATTTGGCCACATGGTTGTAGACAGGGTCGTTCACAACAAATAGGCCCAAATCACACAAACTTTTGAGTATCACTACGTGTTTCCACGCAAACTTTTGAGTATCACTACGTGTTTCCACGCAAACTTTTGAGTATCACTACGTGTTTTCACACAAACTTTTGAGTATCACTACGTGTTTTCACACAAACTTTTGAGTATCACTACGTGTTTTCACACAAACTTTTGAGTATCACTACGTGTTTTCACACAAACTTTTGAGTATCACTACGTGTTTTCACACAAACTTTTGAGTATCACTAAGTGTTTTCACGCAAACTTTTGAGTATCACTACGTGTTTTCACGCAAACTTTTGAGTATCACTACATGTTTTCACACACCATTTAGTGGGGATTAAATGTCTTTTGGCGACCCCCTTTCTGGTGAGCGAGAACCCCCGGGTACATCCTGTTGTCCGCCTGTGCAACCGATCGACCGACCGACCAATGGACTGACCGTTTGCCTACATATACAGTTACACACATGCTCAAGTGGCATGCCATGTGCCTAGCCCTCTGTCACACACACACAAACACACACCACAGACAAATAAATACGCACTCCCTTAAACACACTAAATTCCATCCGTTCCCTATCTCTGTACCCGTTACACCAACGCGGAGGGTGAATGCACTGTGCCCCCTCTCCCCACATACACCTACCAGGTGAACACGTTGGCATAATGGATTGGTTACCGAGAAAAAGTAATGAGAACGCTTATTGGGACATGATATTAAGGGGGATAGAGAACAGGCTGCTTTTTTACCTGGACAAAGCTACCATGGCGGTCGACCACGCACACTAAAGCGCACCTGTAGGGATTCGAACCCCGCACCATCTTGTTTCTTTGAGCTCTACCATTGAGTCATTCGTCGAAACAGCCATAGGACTGTAACAAGCATGCATTTGTATCCTCTAGCTTACACATTTACATGCATACAGCTTGTTTCACTACTACCTCCCCAAATGAGGCCATAGGACTGTAACAAGCATTCATTTGTATCATCTAGCACACACCTTTACATGCATACAGCTTGTCCCACTACTACCTCCCCAAATGAGGATACCGATAAGTAAATGCTTTTTGGCGCAGCCCCCCTTAAAAGGGGCGGGGGAGCCGCCAGGGTCACTGCGTTGTCCGTCAGACCACAAGAAACAAGAACCCCTAGCCCTAATCTTCTCGTAAATCCTGGCTTCGATCCCATTGCCACCTGTCGCTCTGATAGCCAACACTTATCCATTGTTTGTTTTTTCAAATATAAAAGTGGGTTTTTCCTAGCTTTATGGTTGTAGGCCACCTCCAGGGACAGCGTTTTAGTGCTTTCCATAGCTTTTTATAGCTTATTGTAGCTTTTTGAGGCCCTTGAGGTCACACAAAAAAAACTTCTTTTGTAGTGATAATTTATTTGAAACGGGGTCAAAACTAGCGATCGCTACATATAGCGGAAATAAAAATACCTGCACAGAACGGCAACTAAAATTAGTGCTTGAAAATAGTAAGCAATATTATTCCAGTGTTACAATAATATAGGTTTTTCAAATAAATTCAAATTCTGGTGAGACGGCTTGTCTGTCAAATATTATCTTACATTCACTAATATTATTCATTCACCTACATTAACTAACCTAGTCTTTCCCTACACATGTGTGTATGTAAATGCACGCTTACTTACCCTTTCATTGTTCACCATGCACAGGTATGGTGGGGCAGCTGTGCGAGCCAATGTTGCGGCCAAAGCTGACTGGTATGTCTTCGACTTCCATAGGGTGGTGGATGCCTTAAAGTAGAGATGCACAAGGAAAACTACGGGTGGATCGCTTCCGCCCTAAGCTACCCCGTAGCACGAACTCAGGGCCCCCGTCGTTTGAACGATTGTTTGGGGCTCAGTTCATCGGTGCTTTTTATTTTTAAGCCCTTCCAACACGGTTGGTCCCTAAAGCCTATTTGGCCTACCCTTGGACTGTCACATACATACATAACATACAAGCTACCCCGTGCGATACCCCCTGAATGCAGGGAGCATAATCAGTATATATAAAGTTGGGCGTGGAGGGTATAGCGTGTGGTCGACCCCTTTTGGCCTAGCCGCTTGGGGTTTTGGTTCCATATCTTGCCGACCTGTCGCTCAGGTGGCAGCCTGTCTGGGATCTCGATTTATCGAGACCTGTCGCTGACGTGGCCACGGGGGTGGTCCGCCCGTCGGACGACGGGCTCAGATGCTAGTCAGTATATATAATAGCGCGTTGTCCGTGATATGGTTGAGCCTTTGGGGCCCAGGCAGTTAGGCTTTTGGTTTCAGTGGTTTCGGATCTCGATTTTTTGACACCTGTCGCTGACACCTGTCGCCACGGGGGTGGTTATCCCGTCGGAACGACGGGCTCAGATGCTAGTAGAATTAATAAGCCGATGACCAAGTACGGTATATAAAGTATTCACATGGATGATGCAACTAGTGCTGCCTGGCAACCTCCTGTGCGAGCCCCCTGTGTCCAGAGGCACTGTTTGGTTGAGAGAGAGAGAGACAGCGGAACAGAGCTTGATGGCATATTTATTTCTTCACGATCCATCAGCCTCCACGAGTCCACGCTGCTCGCACTCAGCAGGGGCTAATACTCCTCGATCCAGTCTCCAGAGCATGGAATGTAATCATGATGAAACTGGCATTTCCTCCCAACCTCTCGTTCGTCCTCTCTTGACCAGAGGGCACTGTTTGGTTAAAAAGGGGAATTTACATGGGATACCAAATGTGATACGGAACGAACCATGAGTCCATGGCGTGGCTTAAGGTGCCACAGAAACTTGGCTTTTACTCACCTGGTGGCTTTTACTGTGGTGGAAGCCAATTTGCAGCAGCGACGGCGAGCTGAGCTGTCGCTGTCAGAAGCTTCATACTTCCTTCTCAAATTACGTCTGTACATCGGATCGTACATCTTGAAACTAAGCTTCGAATTCATTCGCACGCGCGGATGCTCTTCTGGAGCTGCTGTCTAGACCAGCGACCCTGCGCATCACGCATCCCTCCATATTGGCTAGGAGCTTGACATACTGACACGGGTTCATTGAGTCAACGACTCTGACTTTCTTACTTGCAACCCATTTCGTCCACCTTTTTCTCATTCGCTGCAGCTCCTTAAGCCACGCCACTTTGCGTTCCTTTCCTTTCCTCTTCATTTCTAAGTTAAGACGCGTTCGTGGTCTGGCTACGCCTCTCCCTCCTGGCACGTGTCTGGTGCCTTCATCCCCGCCTTCGAGAGCCTCCTTCCAACCTTCCTGCCCTTCAGCCAGGCCGCTGTGCCTTTCCTCCTTGCTTTCCAACTTCCCTAGAAGCGAGGAAGCATCAACGTCGAAATGTCCGCTTCTCCTGGGGTGCCTCCTGATGGGGACGAATCAACTGCTGCTGCTTCGATAGTAGACTACCCAGCCATTGAGGAGATGGACCCAAGCTTAGGTGTGCCCTGGGAGAATAGGGACAAAGAGACCATGGATAAGCTGTTACATGTGGAATAGGCTGTAGCATGGCAGCATGTGCATGGCAGAAGGGAGGGATGACTGGGAGGAGGTAGATGAGGGCTGCGTTGTGGCACGTACAATCGGCTGCAGCATGTCAGCATGTGCATGGAAGTCCCAATATGAGGTGGAAAGGGGCTGAGCTGTAAAATGTGGAATAGGCTGTATGATGATGATGTTCCCGCAGGATACCAGCGTGCGTACGTGGAATGGGCTGTGGCATGTCAGCATGTGCTGAGTAGTGGCATGTCATCATGCGCTTAGCTGTGGCATATCAGCATGTGCATTGGACCCAAGCTATTGCAGGCGGTATAATCTGCATCATGTTTGAAAATATGTAGGTTATGCGTGAAGATGTAGCATGTGTGTGAGGATGACGCTGTTCTAGCTACACCAAGGATACTAGCATGGGAGAAGGGCTTCAGTATATGTGTCAATATATAGCTTGTGTGTAGAGATGTAGCATGGGCGTGAGGATGAAGCTGTTCTGGCTACACCAGCGATGGTAGCGTGGGTGAAGGGCTACAGTACATGTGCCAGTATATAGCTTGTATGCAGAGATGTAGCATGGGTGTGAGGATGAAGCTGTTCTGGCTACACCAACAATTATAGCATGTGTGAAGGGCTGCAGTATATGTGTCAATATAAAGCTTGTGTGTAGAGTTGTAGCATGGGTGTGAGGATGAAGCTGTTCTGGCTACACCAACAATGATAGCATGGGTGAAGGGCTGCAGTATATGTGTCAATATAAAGCTTGTGTGTAGAGTTGTAGCATGGGTGTGAAGATGAAGCTGTTCTGGCTACACCAACAATGATAGCATGAGTGAAGAGCTGCAGTATGTGTGTCAACATATAGCTTGTGTGTAGAGATGTTGCATGGGCGTGTGGGTGAAGCTGTTCTGGCTACACCAACGATGATAGTATGTGTGTCCATATAGCTTGTGGGTAGAGATGTTGCATGGGCGTGCGGGTGAAGCTGTTCTGGCTACACCATCGATGATAGTATGTCTGAAGAGCTGCAGTTTGTGTGCCAACATATAGCTTGTATGTAGAGATGTAGCATTGGCGCGAGGATGACGCTGTTCTGGATAGACTAATTGTAGCTTGCGTGGAAAGATGTAGCACGGACATGTTATTATTTTAACGTTTTTTAATGAATGCATCTGTTATGGATCAATATATTTATATATCTGTTATGGATTAACAGATTTATATATCTGCTATGGATTAATAGTTTTATATATCTGCTATGGATGAATAGATTTACATATCTGATATGGATTAATATATTTATATATCTTCTATGGATTAATAGATTTGTATCTGCTAATGATGCATAACAGCTGACCATTTCAATGAATACCTATTTTCAATTGACCATTTTCAGCGGATACCTATTTTCAGCTTACCATTTCAATCAATAACTATTTAATGAACAATGATTCAATAATACGTAAATATGAATAACCATTCAATGCATAACTAACATATCCATACAATCTAGCAAATGTGTATTTTCATGCATATATTTATATATAAAAAAAATCATATCATAGTATGAGTTGCATGCATCGTCCCATAATGCATGTGCACCAAGCTGTAGGTTGGTGGCGTCCAGCTATATATACCCATGATAGCACGTTTGTGAAGATATAATTAGGGATAGGCAATATGATATCATATGATATCATGTCATCATATGATATCATATGATATCATACAATGCCGGCGGTCTGACTAGGTAACTTTGGCCTACGGCATCATAGCATATGATATTAAATCATATGATATTTGTATGATATCATACTCGTCTTTGGTCAGCATCATATGATTTGCCGGTCCCTAGATATAATGCATTGCATGAGTTAAATATGAAGTCCTATGTTGTGTGTGCAACAAGCTGTAGTGTGAGATGAGGTTCATGATGCTAGCATCCCCATCTATGTGCAGCTTTCACCTATATATGCTTATCATACCATGCATGTGAAGATATGATGCATATAATGAGTTAAATACGAAGTCCCATAATGCATGTGCAGCAAGCTGTAGTTTGAGATCAGGGCAACAATGCTACCATCCCCATATATGTGCAGTTGGCAGCTATATATGCCCTTCATAGCACGCATGTGAAGGAAGCTATAATAGAATGAGTTAAATATGAAGCCCCGTGATGCTTGTGGAGTTACGGGCAGTGTGAGAGCAGCTTCGTGACAACCAACACCCCCATCCCCACCCCTCCTCACCTCACCCTCACCTAACCTCACCCTCACCTAACCTCACCCTCACCTAACCAAATATTAAGTTAAACGCTTAGTCCCATAATGCATGTGCACCACGCCGTAGCGTGAGATGAGCTTCATCATGCTACCATCCCCATCTACGTACAGTTGGCAGCTTCCAACTATATATGCCCATCACAGCACGCATGTGAAAATATAATGCATAGCATGAGTTAAATATGAAGTCCTACAACGCACGTGCAACAAGCTGTCGCGTGATATGAGATTCATGATGCTTGCATGATGTCTTTTGCGATGCTGCCTAGGACTTGTCATGATAATAGCAATTCAGGTCATTGTTTGGTTATGAGGCTGTGAGAAAGATCACCTAGATTGAGTTACATATAGAGTCGTTGCAGGTCGTCGTCAACCGCGATGGTAGCTTGTCCAGTTGAGGTAGGAGACCGCTCCCCACCCGCGTACGACGGCTTCCCTTAACACCACGCCCCATCAGGCGTTATCATTACCTTTCACATGTAGAGTGGGGGGAAGTTCATGACGCTAGCATCCCCATTTGTGTGAAGTTGTCGCCTTCCACTTTCTGTATGCTCATCATAGCACGCATGTGAAGAAATATCACATAGAATGAGTGTAACATATAGTGGAGCTAGGTTCATGACGCTAGCATTCTCATCTGTGTGCACTTGGCAGCTAGATATGCTCATCATAGCACGCATGTGAAGAAATATCACATAGAATGAGTGTAACATATAGTGGAGCTAGGTTCATGACGCTAGCATTCTCATCTGTGTGAAGTTGGCAGCTAGATATGCTCATCATAGCACGCATGTGAAGAAATATCACATAGAATGAGTGTAACATATAGTGGAGCTAGGTTCATGACGCTAGCATTCTCATCTGTGTGAAGTTGGCAGCTAGATATGCTCATCATAGCACGCATGTGAAGAAATATCACATAGAATGAGTGTAACATATAGTGGAGCTAGGTTCATGACGCTAGCATTCTCATCTGTGTGAAGTTGGCAGCTAGATATGCTCATCATAGCACGCATGTGAAGAAATATCACATAGAATGAGTGTAACATATAGTGGAGCTAGGTTCATGACGCTAGAATTATCATCTGTGTGAAGTTGGCAGCTAGATATGCTCATCATAGCACGCATGTGAAGAAATATCACATAGAATGAGTGTAACATATAGTGGAGCTAGGTTCATGACGCTAGCATTCTCATCTGTGTGAAGTTGGCAGCTAGATATGCTCATCATAGCACGCATGTGAAGAAATATCACATAGAATGAGTGTAACATATAGTGGAGCTAGGTTCATGACGCTAGCATCCTCATCTGTGTGAAGTTGGCAGCTAGATATGCTCATCATAGCACGCATGTGAAGAAATATCACATAGAATGAGTGTAACATATAGTGGAGCTAGGTTCATGACGCTAGCATTCTCATCTGTGTGAAGTTGGCAGCTAGATATGCTCATCATAGCACGCATGTGAAGAAATATCACATAGAATGAGTGTAACATATAGTGGAGCTAGGTTCATGACGCTAGCATTCTCATCTGTGTGAAGTTGGCAGCTAGATATGCTCATCATAGCACGCATGTGAAGAAATATCACATAGAATGAGTGTAACATATAGTGGAGCTAGGTTCATGACGCTAGCATTCTCATCTGTGTGAAGTTGGCAGCTAGATATGCTCATCATAGCACGCATGTGAAGAAATATCACACAGAATGAGTGTAACATATAGTGGAGCTAGGTTCATGACGCTAGCATCTCATCTGTGTGAAGTTGGCAGCTAGATATGCTCATCATAGCACGCATGTGAAGAAATATCACATAGAATGAGTGTAACATATAGTGAGCTAGGTTCATGACGCTAGCATTCTCATCTGTGTGAAGTTGGCAGCTAGATATGCTCATCATAGCACGCATGTGAAGAAATATCACATAGAATGAGTGTAACATATAGTGGAGCTAGGTTCATGACGCTAGCATTCTCATCTGTGTGAAGTTGGCAGCTAGATATGCTCATCATAGCACGCATGTGAAGAAATATCACATAGAATGAGTGTAACATATAGTGGAGCTAGGTTCATGACGCTAGCATTCTCATCTGTGTGAAGTTGGCAGCTAGATATGCTTATCATAGCACGCATGTGAAGAAATATCACATAGAATGAGTGTAAAATATAGTGAAGCTAGGTTCTTGACGCTAGCATTCTCATCTGTGTGAAGTTGGCAGCTAGATATGCTCATCATAGCACGCATGTGAAGAAATATCACATAGAATGAGTGTAACATATAGTGGAGCTAGGTTCATGACGCTAGCATTCTCATCTGTGTGCACTTGGCAGCTAGATATGCTCATCATAGCACGCATGTGAAGAAATATCACATAGAATGAGTTAAATATATAGGGGGGCCAGGTTCATGATGCTAGTACCCCGTCTATTTTAAATTGGCAGCTAGATATGCTCATCATAGCACGCATGTGACGGAAGCTATAATAGAATGAGTGAAATATGAAGCCCCTTGATGCTTGTGGAGTTACGGGCAGTGTGAGAGCAGCTTCGTGACAACCAACACCCCCATCCCCACCCCTCCTCACCTCATCCTAACCCAATCCCAACCAAACCCCAACCAAACATAACCTTACCAAATAAAAAAAAAAATCAATATCCCCATCTTTGTGCAGTTGATGGCTTCCAACCACTTACATCCTAGCACGGGTGTGAAGATATAATACATAGAATGAGTTACACATAAAGTGGGCCAGGTCCATGATTCTAGCATCCCCATCTATGTGCAACTGACGGCTTCCAACTACTGCATGCTCATCATAGCACGGGTGTGAATATGTAAGGCATATAATGAGTTACACATAAAGTGGGGCCAGGTCCATGACGCTAGCATCCCCATCTGTGTGAAGTTGGCGGCTTCCACTTTCTGTATGCTCATCATAGCACGCATGTGAAGAAATATCACATAGAATGAGTGTAAAATATAGTGGAGCCAGGTTCATGACGCTAGCATCCTCATCTGTGTGCACTTGGCAGCTAGATATGCTCATCATAGCACGCGTGTGAAGATGGCATGCATAGAATGAGTTGAATATATAGGGGGGCCAGGTTCATGATGCTAGTACCCCCATCTATTTTAAATTGGCAGCTCGATATGCTCATCATAGCACGCATGTGAAGAAACATCACATAGAATGAGTGTAACATATAGTGGAGCTAGGTTCATGACGCTAGCATTCTCATCTGTGTGAAGTTGGCAGCTAGATATGCTCATCATAGCACGCATGTGAAGAAATATCACATAGAATGAGTGTAACATATAGTGGAGCTAGGTTCATGACGCTAGCATTCTCATCTGTGTGAAGTTGGCAGCTAGATATGCTCATCATAGCACGCATGTGAAGAAATATCACATAGAATGAGTGTAACATATAGTGGAGCTAGGTTCATGACGCTAGCATTCTCATCTGTGTGAAGTTGGCAGCTAGATATGCTCATCATAGCACGCATGTGAAGAAATATCACATAGAATGAGTGTAAAATATAGTGAAGCTAGGTTCATGACGCTAGCATTCTCATCTGTGTGAAGTTGGCAGCTAGATATGCTCATCATAGCACGCATGTGAAGAAATATCACATAGAATGAGTGTAACATATAGTGGAGCTAGGTTCATGACGCTAGCATTCTCATCTGTGTGATGTTGGCAGCTAGATATGCTCATCATAGCACGCATGTGAAGAAATATCACATAGAATGAGTGTAACATATAGTGGAGCTAGGTTCATGACGCTAGCATCCTCATCTGTATGAAGTTGGCAGCTAGATATGCTCATCATAGCACGCATGTGAAGAAATATCACATAGAATGAGTGTAACATATAGTGGAGCTAGGTTCATGACGCTAGCATCCTCATCTGTGTGCACTTGGCAGCTAGATATGCTCATCATAGCACGCATGTGAAGATAGAATGCATAGAATGAGTTAAATATATAGGGGGGCCAGGTTCATGATGCTAGTACCCCGTCTATTTTAAATTGGCAGCTAGATATGCTCATCATAGCACGCATGTGAAGGAAGCTATAATAGAATGAGTGAAATATGAAGCCCCTTGATGCTTGTGGAGTTACGGGCAGTGTGAGAGCAGCTTCGTGACAACCAACACCCCCATCCCCACCCCTCCTCACCTCATCCTAACCCAATCCCAACCAAACCCCAACCAAACATAACCTTACCAAATAAAAAAAAAAAAATCAATATCCCCATCTTTGTGCAGTTGATGGCTTCCAACCACTTACATCCTAGCACGGGTGTGAAGATATAATACATAGAATGAGTTACACATAAAGTGGGGCCAGGTCCATGATTCTAGCATCCCCATCTATGTGCAACTGACGGCTTCCAACTACTGCATGCTCATCATAGCACGGGTGTGAATATGTAAGGCATATAATGAGTTACACATAAAGTGGGGCCAGGTCCATGACGCTAGCATCCCCATCTGTGTGAAGTTGGCGGCTTCCACTTTCTGTATGCTCATCATAGCACGCATGTGAAGAAATATCACATAGAATGAGTGTAAAATATAGTGGAGCCAGGTTCATGACGCTAGCATCCTCATCTGTGTGCACTTGGCAGCTAGATATGCTCATCATAGCACGCGTGTGAAGATAGCATGCATAGAATGAGTTGAATATATAGGGGGGCCAGGTTCATGATGCTAGTACCCCCATCTATTTTAAATTGGCAGCTCGATATGCTCATCATAGCACGCATGTGAAGAAACATCACATAGAATGAGTGTAACATATAGTGGAGCTAGGTTCATGACGCTAGCATTCTCATCTGTGTGAAGTTGGCAGCTAGATATGCTCATCATAGCACGCATGTGAAGAAATATCACATAGAATGAGTGTAACATATAGTGGAGCTAGGTTCATGACGCTAGCATTCTCATCTGTGTGAAGTTGGCAGCTAGATATGCTCATCATAGCACGCATGTGAAGAAATATCACATAGAATGAGTGTAACATATAGTGGAGCTAGGTTCATGACGCTAGCATTCTCATCTGTGTGAAGTTGGCAGCTAGATATGCTCATCATAGCACGCATGTGAAGAAATATCACATAGAATGAGTGTAAAATATAGTGAAGCTAGGTTCATGACGCTAGCATTCTCATCTGTGTGAAGTTGGCAGCTAGATATGCTCATCATAGCACGCATGTGAAGAAATATCACATAGAATGAGTGTAACATATAGTGGAGCTAGGTTCATGACGCTAGCATTCTCATCTGTGTGATGTTGGCAGCTAGATATGCTCATCATAGCACGCATGTGAAGAAATATCACATAGAATGAGTGTAACATATAGTGGAGCTAGGTTCATGACGCTAGCATCCTCATCTGTATGAAGTTGGCAGCTAGATATGCTCATCATAGCACGCATGTGAAGAAATATCACATAGAATGAGTGTAACATATAGTGAGCTAGGTTCATGACGCTAGCATCCTCATCTGTGTGCACTTGGCAGCTAGATATGCTCATCATAGCACGCATGTGAAGATAGAATGCATAGAATGAGTTAAATATATAGGGGGCCAGGTTCATGATGCTAGTACCCCGTCTATTTTAAATTGGCAGCTAGATATGCTCATCATAGCACGCATGTGAAGGAAGCTATAATAGAATGAGTGAAATATGAAGCCCCTTGATGCTTGTGGAGTTACGGGCAGTGTGAGAGCAGCTTCGTGACAACCAACACCCCCATCCCCACCCCTCCTCACCTCATCCTAACCCAATCCCAACCAAACCCCAACCAAACATAACCTTACCAAATAAAAAAAAAAATCAATATCCCCATCTTTGTGCAGTTGATGGCTTCCAACCACTTACATCCTAGCACGGGTGTGAAGATATAATACATAGAATGAGTTACACATAAAGTGGGGCCAGGTCCATGATTCTAGCATCCCCATCTATGTGCAACTGACGGCTTCCAACTACTGCATGCTCATCATAGCACGGGTGTGAATATGTAAGGCATATAATGAGTTACACATAAAGTGGGGCCAGGTCCATGACGCTAGCATCCCCATCTGTGTGAAGTTGGCGGCTTCCACTTTCTGTATGCTCATCATAGCACGCATGTGAAGAAATATCACATAGAATGAGTGTAAAATATAGTGGAGCCAGGTTCATGACGCTAGCATCCTCATCTGTGTGCACTTGGCAGCTAGATATGCTCATCATAGCACGCGTGTGAAGGTAGCATGCATAGAATGAGTTGAATATATAGGGGGGCCAGGTTCATGATGCTAGTACCCCCATCTATTTTAAATTGGCAGCTCGATATGCTCATCATAGCACGCATGTGAAGGAAGCTATAATAGAATGAATTAAATATGAAGCCCCGTGATGCATGTGGAGTTGCGGGCAGTGTGAGACCAGCTTCGTGATGACCAACACCCCCATCCCCACTCCAACCTCACCCTCAACTCACCCCCACCCTCACCCCCATCCCCATCTCACACCCCAACCCACCCTCACCTTACCCACGCCCTCACCTCACCCCCATTCCCACCCCACCTCACCTCAACCCAATGCCAACCAAACCCCAACTAAACCAAGCAACATGCCAACCAACCAACTAACATGCCAATCGACCAACATGCGAACCTAACCTTATCAAACAAAACAAAACAAAAAATCACCATCCCCATATATGCGCAGTTGATGGCTTCTAACTTCTTCCATCATAGCACGCATGTGAAGATAGAATGCGTAGGATGAGTTAAATATAAAGTGGAGCCAGGTTCATGTTACACACATCCACATCTATGTGCAGTCGATAGCTTCCAGCTATTTTATGCTAATCATGGCACGTGTGTGAAGATAGAATGCATAGAAAGTGTTAAATAACAAGTCCCATGATGCATGTGGAATTAGGGGCAGTGTGAAAGCAGCTTCATGAAGGCCAACACCCCCATTCCCACCCCTCCTCACCTCAGCCCAATGTCAACCAACCCCCAACCAAACCAACCAACATGCCAAGTTAACCTAACCAAATAAAAGCAAACAAAACAATCCCCATCCCCATCTATGCGCAGGTGATGGCTTCCAGCTGCTTTATGACGACCAGCGCCCCCATCCCCACCCCATCTCATCCAAACCCAATACCAACCAACCAACCAACCAACATGCCAACCTGACCTAATCAAAACAAAAAAACCCATCTATGTGCAGTTGATGGCTTCCATCTGTTTTATAAGCTGGAAGTGCCCCTTGAACTACGATCAGCCACAAGTGTCGACGTGCCAACCAACCAACCAACCAACCAACCAACCAACCAACCAACCAACATGCCAACCTAACCTAATCAAATCAAACAAAACAGTCTCCATCCCCATATATGCGCAGTTGATGGCTTCCAGCTGTTTTATGAACGGGAAGTTCCCTTTGAACTACGGTCAGCCACCAGTGTCGACGTGCCGACTGAGGTGAGCCTTTTCCTGTTCAGTTTCTTAATTGCTCGATATTGGACGAGGCTCTTTATCCTATTCGGCTACCCCTGTTCTATGAGCGGGAAGTGCCCTTTGAAATACAGTCAGCCACCAGTGTCGACGAGCCGACTGAGGTGAGCCTTTTCCCTGGTCACTTTCTTGATTGCTTGAGGATGGTCGGAGACAAGGGGGGCATAGCTTGGAAAGGGCTATTTGAACTACAGTCAGCCACCAGTGTCGACGTGCCAAGGTGCTGAGGTGAGCCTTTTTCCTGGTCACTGTCTTGATTGCTTGAGGTTGGGCGAAGCTCTGTATCCTATTTGGCTATTCCTGGAATATGAGCGGGAAGTGCCATTTGAACTACAGTCAGCCACCAGTGTCGACGTGCCGAGGTGCTGAGGTGAGCCTTTTTCCTGGTCACTGTCACGATTGCTTGAGGTTGGGCGAAGCTCTGTATCCTATTTGGCTATTCCTGGAATATGAGCGGGAAGTGCCATTTGAACTACAGTCAGCCACCAGTGTCGACGTGCCGAGGTGCTGAGGTGAGCCTTTTCCCTGGTCGCTTTCTTGATTGCTTGAGGTTGGGCGGGGTCAAGGGGGCCTTGGCTTGGTAAGTGCCTTTTGAACTACGGTCAGCCACATGTGTAGATGCACCCACAGCGGTGAGCCGTTTTTGGCGTAGCCCTCCCTTATGGGGGGCGGGATCCCCCAGGGTTACCCCTTTGTCTGGTTGTTTGTCTGTCACCCTGGCCCTAACTATGTCGTAACCTAGCTGTCACCCTGGCCCTAACTATGTCGTAACCTAGCTGTGACCCTGGCCCTAACTATGTCGTAACCTAGCTGTCACCCTGGCCCTAACTATGTCGTAACCTAGCTGTCACCCTGGCCCTAACTATGTCGTAACCTAGCTGTCACCCTGGTCCTAACTATGTCGTAACCTAGCTTCGGTTCCCTGCACTTCCTATCTCTGCCACTCTCCTGTTATGCAACGCCAATTTTCTGTGTCACTTGCGACACGCCTTGGACATGTTCCTGGTGTGTCTTTGTGCTCTTTGGATAGGAGTGGTGGCTTGTCTTGGGCTGGATTGGATGTCATCACCATTACCACCATCATCATCACCACCACCACCATCAGCATCAGCATCAGCATCATAACCACCACTACCACCATCAGCATCACCATCATCAGCATCAGCATCACCACCATCAGCATTACCATCAGCATCAGCATCAGCATCAGCATCAGCATTATCATCACCATCATCACCACCACCACCAACAGCACCACCACTATCATCACCACCACCACCATCAGCACCACCACCATCACCACCATCATCAGCACCATAATCACCATCATCATCGTCGGCACCTCCATCATCATCGTCCTCACCTCCATTATCACCAACAGCATCATTATGATGATGATGATGATGATCATCATCATTACCATCATCACCACCATCATAACCAATATCACCACCATCATCACCATCACCACCATCATCATCACCATCACCATCATCAATACCACCATCATCACCATTATCACCACCACAATCATCATCACCATCATCGTCATCACCATCACCACCACCACCACCATCACCACCACCATCACCATCACCACCACCATCACTATCACCACCATCACCATCACCACCATCACCACCAACACCAACAACACCAACAACACCAACAACACCAACAACACCAACACCACCATCATTATCATAATCACCATTATCACCACCACCATTCAGGTTGGAGCATTAGAAGCTATCCGTGTTAAGATCCTTGTCCAAGGGGAGCCAGGCAAGCTGCAAGCCTTAAAGGTGAGTATTTGCTTTGCAAGCATTGAAGCTGAGTGTTACATTTTTCTTCAAGATCCTTGTCCAAGGGGAGCCAGGCAAGCTGCAAGCCTTAAAGGTGAGTATTTGTTGTGCAAGCATTGAAGCTGAGTGTTACATTTTCCTTCAAGATCCTTGTCCAAGGGGAGCCAGGCAAGCTGCAAGCCTTAAAGGTGAGTGTTTGCTGTTCCTCTATTTGAATTTTGACCCTTTTTGTTTCGTTTGTCTTGCCTTTCCCTGCCTTGCCTTGCCCTGCCTTGCCTTTCCTTGATCCATTTTGCCCCGCCCTGCCCTGCCTTTCCTTGCCCTGTCTTGCCTTGCCCTGCCCTACCCTGTACCGCCCTACCTTGCCGTGCCCCGCCCTGCCTTGCCTGCCCCTCCCAGCCCTGCCTTTCCTGCCCTGCCCTGCCGTGCCTTGCCATGCTCCGCCGCTGCTTCCCCCGCCCTGCTCTGCCCCGCCCTGCTCTGCCTTGCCCCGCCCTGCCTTGCCTTGCCTTATACACTCATATTACGCGTCAGTATTCGTCCTTGACTTTTTTCAGAGGGGCCTCCTCTTGGAAGAGAAGCCCCCAGATTATGCTCTGCCACCCCCACACCATTTCCCACGTCCACCCTCACGTCCACCTCACCTCCACAGCCACCACCCCTCACCAACACCCCCACTCTCCCCGCCCCCATGCTCCCGTCCCCACACTCCTATTCCCACACTCCCACCACCAAACTTCCCCTCCCATTGCCCCCTCCCAGACCCGCCCTCGCCACCAATACACCCCCCCCTCATTGCCCCCTCAAACACTCCCCCACCCCACCTAACCCACCCCACCCTCCCACGCTACATACACCATCCCCCCACCATGCACCCCACCCACCACCACACACACCCTCCCACCACCACGCACCCCCCACCACCACATACACCCTCCCACCACCCACCCCCACCCCCATCAACACACTCCCCCTCCCACCAACACACACACACTCCCACCAACACACCCCCACCAACACCAACACACTCCCCCTCCCACCAACACACACACTCTCCAACCAACATACACACCCTCCCACCAACACGCAACCCACCCACCACCACACACACCCCTCCCACCAACACACACCCCCTCCTACCAACACACTCCCCTCTCATCCCCCCCCCCCCCCCCCCCCCCCCCACACACACACACACACACCAACACACACACACACACCAACACACCCCTACCCCACCAACACACTCCCCTCCCACCAACCACACACTCTCCGACCAACATACACACCCTCCCACTACCACGCACTCCCACCCACCACCAACACACACCCTCCCACCA
Organism: Microglena sp. YARC; assembly: GCA_022414725.1. Lineage (NCBI taxonomy): Eukaryota > Viridiplantae > Chlorophyta > Chlorophyceae > Chlamydomonadales > Chlamydomonadaceae > Microglena > Microglena sp. YARC. Next base: position 25,607 of record JAJSRW010001318.1, read on the forward strand.
CCACGCACCCCACCCACCACCACACACACCCTCCCACCACCACGCACCCCACCCACCACCACACACCCTCCCACCACCACGCACCCCACCACACCAACACACACACCCTCCCCACCAACACATCCCCACCCCCACCAACACACACCCTCCCACCAACACACACACTCTCCGACCGACATACACACATTCCGACCAACATACACACACTCCCACCAACACACACACACTCCCACCAACACACACACTCCAACCACCACACACCACCACACACCACCACACACACTCCCAACAACACACACACTCCCACCAACACACACACTCCCACCAACACCCACACCCACACACCAACAGACACCCTCCCACCAACACACACACCCACGCACCAACACACATCTTCCCACAAACACACACACTCTCCCACCAACACGCACACCCACCCACCAACACACCCACACCCACGCATCACCACACACACCCTCCACCAACACCCACCCACCACCTCACCCCCCCTCCCGCCATCACACTCCCCCTCCCCCAATTACATACCCCTCCCACCCCTCACCACCACCCCATTCCCCTCCAGATGGAACTGAGCAGTGACAGTAACCTCTTCTTCCACTTCTCCCCCATTCCCCCCCCCACCCCCCACCCCCCCACCCCCACCACACACACACACACTCCTATTCGCACACTCCCACCACCACCCCACCACCACCACCTCCACCACACCAATACACCCCCTTTCCCAATTCCCACACTCTCACCACCACACCCCCCCTCCCATACTCTCCCTCCCACCAATACACTCTCCCCCCCCTCCCCCCCCCCCCCCCCCCCCCCCCCCCCCCCCCCCCCCCCTCCAACCACAACACCCCCCTCCCACCACCGAACACACACCACCCCGTCCCCCTCCAGATGGAACTAAGCAGTGGCCGCAACCTGTTTTTCCACCACTCTCACCATCACCCCCACGCTCCCACCCCACCACACTCCTATTTACACACTCCCACACCTCACTCCCCCTCCCCCCCTTCCCCCCTCCCACCCCTTCACCCCTCCCACCCACCCCTCACCACCACCACCCCATTCCCCTGCTGATGGAACTGAGCAGTGGCCGCAACCTGTTATTCCACTACTCCCACCATCACCCCCACGCTCCCACCCCCACACGCTCCTTTTCACACACTCCCACCACCTCACTCCCCCTCCCCCCCCCTTCCCCCCTCCCACCCCTTCCACCCCTCCCACCCACCCCTCACCACCACCACCCCATTCCCCCTGCAGATGGAACTGAGCAGTGGCCGCAACCTGTTATTCCACTACTCCCACCATCACTCCCACGATCCCACCCCCACACTCCTATTCACACGCTCACACCATCACACTCCCCCTCCCCCCCTCCCCCTCCCCACACCACATACCCCACCCACCCCTCACCACCACCACCCCATTCCCCCTGCAGATGGAACTGAGCAGTGACAGTAACCAGTTTTTCCACCACTCTCACCTTCACCCCCACGCTCCCACCCCCACACACTCCTATTCACACACTCCCACCACCTCACTCCCCTCCCCCCTTCCCCCCTCCCACCCCTTCCACCCCTCCCACCCACCCATCACCACCACCACCCCATTCCCCCTGCAGATGAACTGAGCAGTGGCCGCAACCTGTTATTCCACTACTCCCACCATCACTCCCACGCTCCACCCTCACACACTCCTATTCACACTTCCCCCCCTCACTCCCCCCCCCCCTCCCTAACACCACCACACACACCCTCTCACCACCACCACCCCATTTCCCCTCCAGATGGAACTGAGCAGTGACAGTAATATCTTCTTCCACTACTCCCACCATCACCCCCACGCTCCCACACCCACACACTCCTATTCACACACTCCCGACATCACTCTCTCCCTCCCACCACAACTCACACCCTAACACCACCACGCGACCCCTCACCACCACCACCCCATTCCCCCTGCAGATGGAACTGAGCAGTGACAGTAATCTGTTCTTCCACTACTCTCACGACATGGATGCGACGTCGTTCAAGGCACTGCAGGTAAAAAAAAAACATAAATCAAATAAATAGTAACTAATGAATTAATGAATAGTACTAAATTTAATAAATAGTAACTAATGAGGTACATAAATAGTAATAAATTAAATATATAGGAACTAATGAAATAATTGAATAGTACTAAATCAAATAAATAGTAACTAATGAATTAATGAATAGTACTAAATTTAATAAATAGTAACTATTGAGATAAATAAATAGTAATAAATTAAATATATAGGAACTAATGAAATAAATGAATAGTACTAAATTTAATAAATAGTAACTAATGAATTAATGAATAGAACTAAATTTAATAAATAGTAACTAATGAGATAAATAAATAGTACTAAATTTAATAAATAGTAACTAATGAATTAATGAATAGTACTAAATTTAATAAATAGTAACTAATGAGATAAATAAATAGTAATAAATTAAATATATAGGAACTAATGAAATTAATGAATAGTACTAAATCAAATTAATAGTAACTAATGAATTAATGAATAGTACTAAATTTAATAAATAGTAAACTAATGAGATAAATAAATAGTACTAAATTTTATAAATAGTAACTAATGAATTAATGAATAGTACTAAATTTAATAAATAGTAACTAATGAGATAAATGAATAGTAATAAATTTAATATATAGTAACTAATGAAATAAATGAATAGTAATAAATGAAATAAATATTCATAAATAAACATACACCCACTACTCCCACGACATGGATGCGACGTCGTTCAAGGCACTGCAGGTAAAAATAAGACATAAATCAAATAAATAGTAACTAATGAATTAATGAATAGTACTAAATTTAATAAATAGTAACTAATGAGATAAATAAATAGTAATAAATTAAATATATAGGAACTAATGAAATAAATGAATAGTACTGAATTTAATAAATAGTAACTAATGAGATAAATAAATAGTAATAAATTAAATATATAGGAACTAATGAAATAAATGAATATTACTAAATTTAATAAATAGTAACTAATGAATTAATGAATAGTACTAAATTTAATAAATAGTAACTAATGAGATAAATAAATAGTACTAAATTTAATAAATAGTAACTAATGAATTAATGAATAGTACTAAATTTAATAAATAGTAACTAATGAGATAAATAAATAGTAATAAATTAAATATATAGAAACTAATGAAATAAATGAATAGTACTAAATCAAATAAATATTCATAAATAAACATACACCCACTAATCCCACGACATGGATGCGACGTCGTTCAAGGCACTGCAGGTAAAAATAAAACATGAATCAAATAAATAGTAACTAAAGAATTAATGAATAGTACTAAATTTAATAAATAGTAACTAATGAGATAAATAAATAGTACTAAATTTAATAAATAGTAACTAATGAATTAATGAATAGTACTAAATTTAATAAATAGTAACTAATAAATTAATAAATAGTACTAAAGTTAATAAATAGTAACTCATGAGATAAATGAATAGTAATAAATATAATATATAGTAACTAATGAAATAAATGAATAGTAATAAATGAAATAAATATTCATAAATAAACATACACCCACTACTCCCACGACATGGATGCGACGTCGTTCAGGGCACTGCAGGTAAAAATAAAAAATGAATCAAATAAATAGTAACTAATGAATTAATGAATAGTACTAAATTTAATAAATAGTAACTAATGAGATTAATAAATAGTAATAAATTAAATATATAGGAACTAATGAAATAAATGAATAGTACTAAATTTAATAAATAGTAACTAATGAATTAATGAATAGTACTAAATTTAATAAATAGTAACTAATGAGATAAATAAATAGTACTAAATTTAATAAATAGTAATTAATGAATTAATGAATAGTACTAAATTTAATAAATAGTAACTAATGAGAAAAATAAATAGTAATAAATTAAATATATAGGAACTAATGAAATAAATGAATAGTAATAAATATAATAAATAGTAACTAATGAATTAATGAATAGTACTAAATTTAATAAATAGTAACTAATGAGATTAATAAATAGTAATAAATTAAATATATAGGAACTAATGAAATAAATGAATAGTACTAAATTTAATAAATAGTAACTAATGAGATAAATAAAAAGGACTAAATTTAATAAATAGTAACTAATGAATTAATGATAGTACTAAATTTAATAAATAGTAACTAATGAGATAAATAAATAGTAATAAATTAAATATATAGGAACTAATGAAATAAATGAATAGTACTAAATTTAATAAATAGTAACTAATGAATTAATGAATAGTACTAGATTTAATAAATAGTAACTAATGAGATAAATAAATAGTACTAAATTTAATAAATAGTAACTAATGAATTAATGAATAGTACTAAATTTAATAAATAGCAACTAATGAGATTAATAAATAGTAATAAATTAAATATGTAGGAACTAATGAAATAAATTAATAGTACTATATCAAATAATTTTTCATAAATAAACATACACCCACTACTCCCACGGCATGGATGCGACGTCGTTCAAGGCACTGTAGGTAAAAATAAAACCTAAATCAAATAAATAGTATCTAATGAATTAATGAATAGTACTAAATTTAATAAATAGTAACTAATGAGATAAATAAATAGTAATAAATTAAATACATAGGAACTAAAGAAATAAATAAATAGTACTAAATTTAATAAATAGTAACTAATGAATTAATGAATAGTACTAAATTTAATAAATAGGAACTAATGAGATAAATGAATAGTAATAAATGTAATATATAGTAACTAATGAAATAAATGAATAGTACTAAATCAAATTAATAGTAACTAATGAATTAATGAACAGTACTAAATTTAATAAATAGTAACTAATGAGATAAATAAATAGTACTAAATTTTATAAATAGTAACTAATGAATTAATGAATAGTACTAAATTTAATAAATAGTAACTAATGAGGTACATAAATAGTAATAAATTAAATATATAGGAACTAATGAAATAATTGAATAGTACTAAATCAAATAAATAGTAACTAATGAATTAATGAATAGTACTAAATTTAATAAATAGTAACTAATGAGATTAATAAATAGTAATAAATTAAATATATAGGAACTAATGAAATAAATGAATAGTACTAAATTTAATAAATAGTAACTAATGAATTAATGAATAGAACTAAATTTAATAAATAGTAACTAATGAGATAAATAAATAGTACTAAATTTAATAAATAGTAACTAATGAATTAATGAATAGTACTAAATTTAATAAATAGTAACTAATGAGATAAATAAATAGTAATAAATTAAATATATAGGAACTAATGAAATTAATGAATAGTACTAAATCAAATTAATAGTAACTAATGAATTAATGAATAGTACTAAATTTAATAAATAGTAACTAATGAGATAAATAAATAGTACTAAATTTTATAAATAGTAACTAATGAATTAATGAATAGTACTAAATTTAATAAATAGTAACTAATGAGATAAATAAATAGTAATAAATTAAATATATAGGAACTAATGAAATAAATGAATAGTACTAAATTTAATAAATAGTAACTAATGAGATAAATAAATAGTAATAAATTAAATATATAGGAACTAATGAAATAAATGAATAGTACTAAATTTAATAAATAGTAACTAATGAATTAATGAATAGTACTAAATTTAATAAATAGTAACTAATGAGATAAATAAATAGTACTAAATTTAATAAATAGTAACTAATGAATTAATGAATAGTACTAAATTTAATAAATAGTAACTAATGAGATAAATAAATAGTAATAAATTAAATATATAGAAACTAATGAAATAAATGAATAGTACTAAATTTAATAAATATTCATAAATAAACATACACCCACTAATCCCACGACATGGATGCGACGTCGTTCAAGGCACTGCAGGTAAAAATAAAACATGAATCAAATAAATAGTAACTAAAGAATTAATGATAGTACTAAATTTAATAAATAGTAACTAATGAGATAAATAAATAGTACTAAATTTAATAAATAGTAACTAATGAATTAATGAATAGTACTAAATTTAATAAAATAGTAACTAATGAATTAATAAATAGTACTAAAGTTAATAAATAGTAACTCATGAGATAAATGAATAGTAATAAATATAATATATAGTAACTAATGAAATAAATGAAAAGTAATAAATGAAATAAATATTCATAAATAAACATAACACCCACTACTCCCACGACATGGATGCGACGTCGTTCAGGGCACTGCAGGTAAAAATAAAAAATGAATCAAATAAATAGTAACTAATGAATTAATGAATAGTACTAAATTTAATAAATAGTAACTAATGAGATTAATAAATAGTAATAAATTAAATATATAGGAACTAATGAAATAAATGAATAGTACTAAATTAATAAATAGTAACTAATGAATTAATGAATAGTACTAAATTTAATAAATAGTAACTAATGAGATAAATAAATAGTACTAAATTTAATAAATAATAACTAATGAATTAATGAATAGTACTAAATTTAATAAATAGTAACTAATGAGATAAATAATAAAATAATAAATTAAATATATAGGAACTAAAGAAATAAATGAATAGCAATAAATATAATAAATAGTAACTAATGAATTAATGAATAGTACTAAATTTAATAAATAGTAACTAATGAGATAAATAAATAGTACTAAATTTAATAAATAGTAACTAATGAATTAATGAATAGTACTAAATTTAATAAATAGTAACTAATGAGATAAATAAATAGTAATAAATTAAATATATAGAAACTAATGAAATAAATGAATAGTACTAAATCAAATAAATATTCATAAATAAACATACACCCACTAATCCCACGACATGGATGCGACGTCGTTCAAGCACTGCAGGTAAAAATAAAACATGAATCAAATAAATAGTAACTAAAGAATTAATGAATAGTACTAAATTTAATAAATAGTAACTAATGAGATAAATAAATAGTACTAAATTTAATAAATAGTAACTAATGAATTAATGAATAGTACTAAATTTAATAAATAGTAACTAATAAATTAATAAATAGTACTAAAGTTAATAAATAGTAACTCATGAGATAAATGAATAGTAATAAATATAATATATAGTAACTAATGAAATAAATGAATAGTAATAAATGAAATAAATATTCATAAATAAACATACACCCACTACTCCCACGACATGGATGCGACGTCGTTCAGGGCACTGCAGGTAAAAATAAAAAATGAATCAAATAAATAGTAACTAATGAATTAATGAATAGTACTAAATTTAATAAATAGTAACTAATGAGATTAATAAATAGTAATAAATTAAATATATAGGAACTAATGAAATAAATGAATAGTACTAAATTTAATAAATAGTAACTAATGAATTAATGAATAGTACTAAATTTAATAAATAGTAACTAATGAGATAAATAAATAGTACTAAATTTAATAAATAATAACTAATGAATTAATGAATAGTACTAAATTTAATAAATAGTAACTAATGAGATAAATAATAAAATAATAAATTAAATATATAGGAACTAAAGAAATAAATGAATAGCAATAAATATAATAAATAGTAACTAATGAATTAATGAATAGTACTAAATTTAATAAATAGTAACTAATGAGATAAATACATAGTACTAAATTTAATAAATAGTAACTAATGAATTAATGAATAGTACTAAATTTAATAAATAGTAACTAATGAGATAAATAAATAGTAATAAATTAAATATATAGAAACTAATGAAATAAATGAATAGTACTAAATCAAATAAATATTCATAAAAAAACATACACCCACTAATCCCACGACATGGATGCGACGTCGTTCAAGGCACTGCAGGTAAAAATAAAACATGAATCAAATAAATAGTAACTAAAGAATTAATGAATAGTACTAAATTTAATAAATAGTAACTAATGAGATAAATAAATAGTACTAAATTTAATAAATAGTAACTAATGAATTAATATATAGTACTAAATTTAATAAATAGTAACTAATGAATTAATAAATAGTACTAAAGTTAATAAATAGTAACTCATGAGATAAATGAATAGTAATAAATATAATATATAGTAACTAATGAAATAAATGAATAGTAATAAATGAAATAAATATTCATAAATAAACATACACCCACTACTCCCACGACATGGATGCGACGTCGTTCAGGGCACTGCAGGTAAAAATAAAAAATGAATCAAATAAATAGTAACTAATGAATTAATGAATAGTACTAAATTTAATAAATAGTAACTAATGAGATTAATAAATAGTAATAAATTAAATATATAGGAACTAATGAAATAAATGAATAGTACTAAATTTAATAAATAGTAACTAATGAATTAATGAATAGTACTAAATTTAATAAATAGTAAACTAATGAGATAAATAAATAGTACTAAATTTAATAAATAATAACTAATGAATTAATGAATAGTACTAAATTTAATAAATAGTAACTAATGAGATAAATAATAAAATAATAAATTAAATATATAGGAACTAAAGAAATAAATGAATAGCAATAAATATAATAAATAGTAACTAATGAATTAATGAATAGTACTAAATTTAATAAATAGTAACTAATGAGATAAATACATAGTACTAAATTTAATAAATAGTAACTAATGAATTAATGAATAGTACTAAATTTAATAAATAGTAACTAATGAGATAAATGAATAGTAATAAATTTAAATATATAGTAACTAATGAAATAAATGAATAGTAATAAATTAAATAAATATTCATAAATAAACATACACCCACTACTCCCTCGACATGGATGCGACGTCGTTCAAGGCACTGCAGGTAAAAATAAAACATAAATCAAATAAATAGTAACTAATGAATTAATGAATAGTACTAAATTTAATAAATAGTAACTAATGAGATAAATAAATAGTAATAAATTAAATATATAGGAACTAATGAAATAAATGAATAGTAATAAATTTAATAAATAGTAACTAATGAATTAATGAATAGTACTAATTTAATAAATAGTAACTAATGAGATAATAAATAGTAATAAATTAAATATATAGGAACTAATGAAATAAATGAATAGTACTAAATTTAATAAATAGTAACTAATGAGATAAATAAAGGACTAAATTTAATAAATAGTAACTAATGAATTAATGATAGTACTAAATTTAATAAATAGTAACTAATGAGATAAATAAATAGTAATAAATTAAATATATAGGAACTAATGAAATAAATGAATAGTACTAAATTTAATAAATAGTAACTAATGAATTAATGAATAGTACTAGATTTAATAAATAGTAACTAATGAGATAAATAAATAGTACTAAATTTAATAAATAGTAACTAATGAATTAATGAATAGTACTAAATTTAATAAATAGCAACTAATGAGATAAATAAATAGTAATAAATTAAATATGTAGGAACTAATGAAATAAATTAATAGTACTATATCAAATAAATTTTCATAAATAAACATACACCCACTACTCCCACGACATGGATGCGACGTCGTTCAAGGCACTGTATGTAAAAATAAAACCTAAATCAAATAAATAGTATCTAATGAATTAATGAATAGTACTAAATTTAATAAATAGTAACTAATGAGATAAATAAATAGTAATAAATTAAATACATAGGAACTAAAGAAATAAATAAATAGTACTAAATTTAATAAATAGTAACAAATGAATTAATGAATAGTACTAAATTTAATAAATAGGAACTAATGAGATAAATGAATAGTAATAAATGTAATATATAGTAACTAATGAAATAAATGAATAGTACTAAATCAAATTAATAGTAACTAATGAATTAATGAATAGTACTAAATTTAATAAATAGTAACTAATGAGATAAATAAATAGTACTAAATTTTATAAATAGTAACTAATGAATTAATGAATAGTACTAAATTTAATAAATAGTAACTAATGAGGTACATAAATAGTAATAAATTAAATATATAGGAACTAATGAAATAATTGAATAGTACTAAATCAAATAAATAGTAACTAATGAATTAATGAATAGTACTAAATTTAATAAATAGTAACTATTGAGATAAATAAATAGTAATAAATTAAATATATAGGAACTAATGAAATAAATGAATAGTACTAAATTTAATAAATAGTAACTAATGAATTAATGAATAGAACTAAATTTAATAAATAGTAACTAATGAGATAAATAAATAGTACTAAATTTAATAAATAGTAACTAATGAATTAATATGAATAGTACTAAATTTAATAAATAGTAACTAATGAGATAAATAAATAGTAATAAATTAAATATATAGGAACTAATGAAATTAATGAATAGTACTAAATCAAATTAATAGTAACTAATGAATTAATGAATAGTACTAAATTTAATAAATAGTAACTAATGAGATAAATAAATAGTACTAAATTTAATAAATAGTAACTAATGAATTAATGAATAGTACTAAATTTAATGAATAGTAACTAATGAGATAAATGAATAGTAATAAATTTAATATATAGTAACTAATGAAATAAATGAATAGTAATAAATGAAATAAATATTCATAAATAAACATACACCCACTACTCCCACGACATGGATGCGACGTCGTTCAAGGCACTGCAGGTAAAAATAAGACATAAATCAAATAAATAGTAACTAATGAATTAATGAATAGTACTAAATTTAATAAATAGTAACTAATGAGATAAATAAATAGTAATAAATTAAATATATAGGAACTAATGAAATAAATGAATAGTACTAAATTTAATAAATAGTAACTAATGAGATAAATAAATAGTAATAAATTAAATATATAGGAACTAATGAAATAAATGAATAGTACTAAATTTAATAAATAGTAACTAATGAATTAATGAATAGTACTAAATTTAATAAATAGTAACTAATGAGATAAATAAATAGTACTAAATTAATAAATAGTAACTAATGAATTAATGAATAGTACTAAATTTAATAAATAGTAACTAATGAGATAAATAAAAGTACTAAATTTAATAAATAATAACTAATGAATTAATGAATAGTACTAAATTTAATAAATAGTAACTAATGAGATAAATAATAAAATAATAAATTAAATATATAGGAACTAAAGAAATAAATGAATAGCAATAAATATAATAAATAGTAACTAATGAATTAATGAATAGTACTAAATTTAATAAATAGTAACTAATGAGATAAAATACATAGTACTAAATTTAATAAATAGTAACTAATGAATTAATGAATAGTACTAAATTTAATAAATAGTAACTAATGAGATAAATAAATAGTAATAAATTAAATATAGAAACTAATGAAATAAATGAATAGTACTAATCAAATAAATATTCATAAATAAACACACACCCACTAATCCCACGACATGGATGCGACGTCGTTCAAGGCACTGCAGGTAAAAATAAAACATGAATCAAATAAATAGTAACTAAAGAATTAATGAATAGTACTAAATTTAATAAATAGTAACTAATGAGATAAATAAATAGTACTAAATTTAATAAATAGTAACTAATGAATTAATGAATAGTACTAAATTTAATAAATAGTAACTAATGAATTAATAAATAGTACTAAAGTTAATAAATAGTAACTCATGAGATAAATGAATAGTAATAAATATAATATATAGTAACTAATGAAATAAATGAATAGTAATAAATGAAATAAATATTCATAAATAAACATACACCCACTACTCCCACGACATGGATGCGACGTCGTTCAGGGCACTGCAGGTAAAAATAAAAATGAATCAAAATAAATAGTAACTAATGAATTAATGAATAGTACTAAATTTAATAAATAGTAACTAATGAGAATTAATAAATAGTAATAAATTAAATATATAGGAACTAATGAAAATAAATGAATAGTACTAAATTTAATAAATAGTAACTAATGAATAAATGAATAGTACTAAATTTAATAAATAGTAACTAATGAGATAAATAAATAGTACTAAATTTAATAAATAATAACTAATGAATTAATGAATAGTAACTAAATTTAATAAATAGTAACTAATGAGATAAATAATAAAATAATAAATTAAATATATAGGAACTAAAGAAATAAAAATATAAATAAATAATAGTAACTAATGAATTAATGAATAGTACTAAATGTAACTAATGATAAATAATAGTACTAAATTTAATAAATAGTAAACTAATCTAAGTAACTAATGTAACTAACTAAATGAAAAATTATAATAAAAAATAAAACATGAACTAAATAAATAGTAACTAAAGAATTAATGAATAGTACTAAATTTAATAAATAGTAACTAATGAGATAAATAAATAGTAACTAAAATTTAATAAATAGTAACTAATGAATTAATGTAATAGTACTAAATTTAATAAATAGTAACTAATGAGATAATTAAATAGTAATAATTAAATATATAGGAACTAATGAAATAAATGAATAGTAATAAATTTAATAAATAGTAACTAATGAATTAATGAATAGTACTAAATTTAATAAATAGTAACTAATGAGATAAATAAATAGTACTAAATTTAATAAATAGTAACTAATGAATTAATGAATAGTACTAAATTTAATAAATAGTAACTAATGAGAATAAATAAACAGTAATAAATTAAACATATAGGAACTAATGAAATAAATGAACAGTACTAAATCAAATAAATATTCATAAATAAACATACACCACTACTCCCAGACATGGATGCGACGTCGTTCAAGAGGCACTGCAGGTAAAAATAAAACATAAATCAAATAAATAGTAACTAATGAATTAATGAATAGTACTAAATTTAATAAATAGTAACTAATGAGATAAATAAATAGTACTAAATTTTATAAATAGTAACTAATGAATTAATGAATAGTACTAAATCAAATTAATAGTAACTAATGAATTAATGAATAGTACTAAATTTAATAAATAGTAACTAATGAGATAAATAAATAGTACTAAATTTTATAAATAGTAACTAATGAATTAATGAATAGTACTAAATTTAATAAATAGTAAACTAATGAGGTACATAAATAGTAATAAATTAAATATATAGGAACTAATGAAATAATTGAATAGTACTAAATCAAATAAATAGTAACTAATGAATTAATGAATAGTACTAAATTTAATAAATAGTAACTATTGAGATAAACAAATAGTAATAAATTAAATATATAGGAACTAATGAAATAAATGAATAGTACTAAATTTAATAAATAGTAACTAATGAATTAATGAATAGAACTAAATTTAATAAATAGTAACTAATGAGATAAATAAATAGTACTAAATTTAATAAATAGTAACTAATGAATTAATGAATAGTACTAAATTTAATAAATAGTAACTAATGAGATAAATAAATAGTAATAAATTAAATATATAGGAACTAATGAAATTAATGAATAGTACTAAATCAAATTAATAGTAACTAATGAATTAATGAATAGTACTAAATTTAATAAATAGTAACTAATGAGATAAATAAATAGTACTAAATTTAATAAATAGTAACTAATGAGATAAATACATAGTACTAAATTTAATAAATAGTAACTAATGAATTAATGAATAGTACTAAATTTAATAAATAGTAACTAATGAGATAAATGAATAGTAATAAATTTAATATATAGTAACTAATGAAATAAATGAATAGTAATAAATTAAATAAATATTCATAAATAAACATACACCCACTACTCCCTCGACATGGATGCGACGTCGTTCAAGGCACTGCAGGTAAAAATAAAACATAAATCAAATAAATAGTAACTAATGAATTAATGAATAGTTCTAAATTTAATAAATAGTAACTAATGAGATAAATAAATAGTACTAAATTTAATAAATAGTAATTAATGAATTAATGAATAGTACTAAATTTAATAAATAGTAACTAATGAGATAAATAAATAGTAATAAATTAAATATATAGGAACTAATGAAATAAATGAATAGTAATAAATTTAATAAATAGAAACTAATGAATTAATGAATAGTACTAAATTTAATAAATAGTAACTAATGAGATAAATAAATAGTAATAAATTAAATATATAGGAACTAATGAAATAAATGAATAGTACTAAATTTAATAAATAGTAACTAATGAGATAAATCAAAAGGACTAAATTTAATAAATAGTAACTAATGAATTAATGATAGTACTAAATTTAATAAATAGTAACTAATGAGATAAATAAATAGTAATAAATTAAATATATAGGAACTAATGAAATAAATGAATAGTACTAAATTTAATAAATAGTAACTAATGAATTAATGAATAGTACTAGATTTAATAAATAGTAACTAATGAGATAAATAAATAGTACTAAATTTAATAAATAGTAACTAATGAATTAATGAATAGTACTAAATTTAATAAATAGCAACTAATGAGATAAATAAATAGTAATAAATCAAATATGTAGGAACTAATGAAATAAATTAATAGTACTATATCAAATAAATTTTCATAAATAAACAAACACCCACTACTCCCACGACATGGATGCGACGTCGTTCAAGGCACTGTAGGTAAAAATAAAACCTAAATCAAATAAATAGTAACTAATGAATTAATGAATAGTACTAAATTTAATAAATAGTAACTAATGAGATAAATAAATAGTAATAAATTAAATACATAGGAACTAAAGAAATAAATAAATAGTACTAAATTTAATAAATAGTAACTAATGAATTAATGAATAGTACTAAATTTAATAAATAGGAACTAATGAGATAAATGAATAGTAATAAATGTAATATATAGTAACTAATGAAATAAATGAATAGTAATAAATTAAATAAGTATTCATAAATAAACATACACCCACTACTCCCTCGACATGGAATAGACGTCGTTCAAGGCACTGCAGGTAAAAATAAAACATAAATCAAATAAATAGTAACTAATGAATTAATGAATAGTACTAAATTTAATAAATAGTAACTAATGAGATAAATAAATAGTACTAAATTTAATAAATAGTAATTAATGAATTAATGAATAGTACTAAATTTAATAAATAGTAACTAATGAGATAATTAAATAGTAATAAATTAAATATATAGGAACTAATGAAATAAATGAATAGTAATAAATTTAATAAATAGTAACTAATGAATTAATGAATAGTACTAAATTTAATAAATAGTAACTAATGAGATAAATAAATAGTACTAAATTTAATAAATAGTAACTAATGAATTAATGAATAGTACTAAATTTAATAAATAGTAACTCATGAGATAAATAAACAGTAATAAATTAAACATATAGGAACTAATGAAATAAATGAACAGTACTAAATCAAATAAATATTCATAAATAAACATACACGCACTACTCCCACGACATGGATGCGACGTCGTTCGAGGCACTGCAGGTAAAAATAAAACATAAATCAAATAAATAGTAACTAATGAATTAATGAATAGTACTAAATTTAATAAATAGTAACTAATGAGATAAATAAATAGTACTAAATTTAATAAATAGTAACTAATGAGATAAATAAATAGTACTAAATTAAATATATAGGAACTAATGAAATAAATGAATAGTACTAAATCAAATAAATATTCATAAATAAACATACACCCACTACTCCCACGACATGGATGCGACGTCGTTCAAGGCACTGCAGGTAAAAATAAAACATAAATCAAATAAATAGTAACTAATGAATTAATGAATAGTACTAAATTTAATAAATAGTAACTAATGAGATAAATAAATAGTACTAAATTTAATAAATAGTAATTAATGAATTAATGAATAGTACTAAATTTAATAAATAGTAACTAATGAGATAAATAAATAGTAATAAACTAAATATATAGGAACTAATGAAATAAATGAATAGTACTAAATTTAATAAATAGTAACTAATGAATTAATGAATAGTACTAAATTTAATAAATAGTAACTAATGAGATAAATAAATAGTAAGAAACTAAATATATAGGAACTAATGAAATAAATGAATAGTACTAAATTTAATGAATAGTAACTAATGAATTAATGAATAGTACTAAATTTAATAAATAGTAACTAATGAGATAAATAAATAGTACTAAATTTAATAAATAGTAACTAATGAATTAATGAACAGTACTAAATTTAATAAAAAGTAACTAATGAGATAAATGAATAGTAATAAATTAAATATATAGTAGCTAATGAAATAAATGAATAGTAATAAATTAAAGAAATATGCATAATTAAACATACACCCACTACTCCCTCGACATGGATGCGACGTCGTTCAAGGCACTGCAGGTAAAAATAAAACATAAATCAAATAAATAGTAACTAATGAATTAATGAATAGTACTTAATTTAATAAATAGTAACTAATGAGATAAATAAATAGTACTAAATTTAATAAATAGTAATTAATGAATTAATGAATAGTTCTAAATTTAATAAATAGTAACTAATGAGATAAATAAATAGTAATAAATTAAATATATAGGAACTAATGAAATAAACGAATAGTACTAAATTTAATAAATAGTAACTAAAGAATAAATAAATAGTACTAAATTTAATAAATAGTAACTAATGAGATAAATAAATAGTTATAAATTAAATATATAGGAACTAATGAAATAAATGAATAGTGCTAAATTTAATAAATAGTAACTAATGAATTAATGAATAGTACTAAATTTAATAAATAGTAACTAATGAGATAAATAAATAGTACTACATTTAATAAATAGTAACTAATGAATTAATGAATAGTACTGAATGTAATAAATGGTAACTAATGAATTAATGAAACGTACTAAATTTAATAAATAGTAACTAATGAGATAAATAAATAGTACTAAAAACATAAATCAAATAAATAGTAACTAAATAATTAATGAGTAGTACTAAATTTAATAAATAGTAACTAATGAGATAAATGAATAGTTATAAATTAAATGTATAGTAACTAATGAAATAAATGAATAGTAATAAATTAAATAAATAGTCATAAATATACATACACCCACTACTCCCACGACATGGATGCGACGTTGTTCAAGGCACTGCAGGTAAAAAAAACATAAATCAAATAAATAGTAACTAATGAATTAATGAATAGTACTAAATTTAATAAATAGTAACTAATGAGATAAATGAATAGTAATAAATTAAATATATAGTAACCAGGATAGTAACTAATGAAATAAATGATTAGTAATAAATTAAATGAATAGTAATAAATTAAATAAATATTCATAAGTAAACATACACCCACTTCTCCCATGACATGGATGCGACGGCGTTCAAGGCGCTGCAGGTAAATGAAATGAATAAATAATACTAAATTAAATTAATAAATAGCCTATTCACACCCACGGGGGCCAACCACCATCATGGCTGCAACAGCGTTCAAGTTGCTGCATGTAATGATACATTCATCTTTGGGTTGAGTGCATAGTAGCAGCCTTCAAAATGGCTATTTCTGCGTGCGGAGTAACCATGAGTTTGGATCAATTCGGGTCCAAAAAGTTTTTTTTTCTTTCTCGAAAATATTTTGAAGATTAGATAAACCATATTCCCGGAGCTGGTCCCGATTTGAAAAGGTCGGCTTTGTCTACGAAACGCCCTACATGAGTTTGATAAATACTACTACACTAGTACACCACACTCCCAGAACATGGCTGCGACATCGTTCAAGGCGCTGCAGGTTATGGAACAATACAAGGTAATCAATAAATAGTGATACAAAATACTTCAGACTGCTCTTTATGTGTGCTGCGTAGCCATGGGTTGTATACTACTACTACACCACTACTCCACGCTCCCACCACATGGATGCGACGGCGTTCAAGGCGCTGCAGGTAAATAAATAAAATAAATAGTCTGAAACGAGGTAAATAAATAGTCTGAAGCCCTGGCCTGAAATAAAATAAATACTCATAAATACAAATATCCTTTATACTAGGTGTGATGTTGAGGGTGCCAGCCCATTTGCTTGCACTGGGGCCAACCACCAACCAAAAAAATGAATAAATAGTACTACATAAAATAAATATTAATTAATTAATAAATAGCCTTTAAACGAGGTGTGCGGTTGAGGGGGGCAGACCGTTTGCTTGCACTGGGGCCAACCAAACATACTTTTGATTAAATTGCAGAGTCCATTGGCCTTCTGGCAAATGTTCCCCTTGTATTGTGGTGATTTAATCATGCTACGCCTTTGAAATCTGTAACACAACCACCCATGGCTATGCAACATACAGGAATCCCAAGCAAAAATCCGTAAAACAACAATTACCCACCAGCACCCCCCCGCAGACCCCCCCACCCCTTCCACACACACACACACCCACACACACACACACACACACATACCCATGCCTTTGCAACATGCAGGAATCCCGACGTTTGGTGGTAGACTATTCAGACTACCCCACAGTGGTGCTTATGGCAAACGTTCCCATAGACAAATTATTCATCAATATGTTCACCCACCGACACCCAGCACCCACACACAGACACCCACCCACCACCACACCACCACACACACACACACACACATGCCTTTGCAACATGCAGGAATCACAAGGAAACCCGTAACACAACAATAACACACACGGCAGCAGCCGACAGATTATTCATCAATATGTTAACCCACCTACACACACCCACACCCTGCACCCCCCCACCCCACCCTCACCCACCCCACACCCACCAACAGACACCCACCCTCACCCACCCACCCACCCACCCATGCCTTAGCAACATGCAGGAATCCCAACGTTTGGTGGTAGACTATTCAGACTACCCCACAGTGTTGCTTTCTGGCAAACGTTCTCATAGACAAATAATTTATCAATATTTTCACCCACCTACCCACAGACACCCACCCACACACCCTGCACCCACTCACACCCACCTCACCCACACACCCACCCACACACCCTGCACCCACCTACCCACAGACACCCACCCACACACCCTGCACCCACTCACACCCACCCTCACCCACACACCCACCCACACACCCTGCACCCACCTACCCACAGACACCCACCCACACACCCTGCACCCACTCACACCCACTCTCACCCACACACCCACCCACACACCCTGCACCCACCTACCCACAGACACCCACCCACACACCCTGCACCCACTCACACCCACCCTCACCCACACACCCACCCACACACCCTGCACCCACCTACCCACAGACTTCCACCCACACACCCTGCACCCACCTACCCACAGACACCCACCCACACACCCTGCACCCACTCACACCCACCCTCACCCACACACCCACCCACACACCCTGCACCCACCTACCCACAGACACCCACCCACACACCCTGCACCCACTCACACCCACCCTCACCCACACACACACCCACCCACACACCCTGCACCCACCTACCCACAGACACCCACCCACACACCCTGCACCCACTCACACCCACCCTCACCCACACACTCACATACCCATGCCTTTCAAACATACAGGAATCTCAACGTTTGATGGTGGACTATTCAGACTATCCCACAGTGTTGCTTCTGGAAAATGTTCCCATAGTATAGTGGAGATCCAATCATGCTACACCACAGACACCCACACACACACCCACCCACACACCCTGCACCCACCCACCCACCCCACACACACCCACACACCCTGCACCCCCACACACACCCTGCACCCTCACACGCACACACCCACACCCAAACACACACACACACACACCCAAACACACACACCCAAACACACACACCCAAACACACACACACACACCCAAACACACACACCCAAACACACACACCCAAACACAAACACCCAAACACAAACACCCAAACACAAACACACACACCCAAACACACACACCCACTCCCACACCCACTCACCTACTCCCACACCCACCCATGCCTTCGCAACAATCAGGAATCCCAACGTCTGGTAGTAGACTACTCAGACTACCCCCACAGTGTTGCTTCTGGCAAATGTTCCCATAGTATAGCGGAGATCCAATCATGCTACACCAAGGAAATCCGCAACACAACCCATGCCTTTGCAACATACAAGAATCACAAGGAAATCCGTAACACAACAAACACACACACAGCAGCAGACAAATAATGCATCAATATGTTCACTTACCACCACAGACATCTACATCCACCCACACCCACACACAACCGGCACCCACACACAACAAAACACCCACACACAGCAGCAGACAAGCATCAATAACTTACCACCATCAATCCACCCACACACCCACGTTCACAGCAGCAGACAAATAATGCATCAATATGTTCACTTACCACCACAGACATCTACATCCACCCACACCCACCCACACAACCGGCACCCACACACAACAAACACACACACAGCAGCAGACAAATAATGCATCAATATGTTCACTTACCACCACAGACATCTACATCCACCCACACCCACCCACACAACCCGCACCCACACACAACAAAACAGCAACACATAATGCCAAATAATGCATCAATATGTTCCCCACCACAGACATCTACATCCACCACACCCACCCACACAACCGGCACCACACACAACAAACACCACCACACAGCAGCAGACAAATAATGCATCAATATGTTCACTTACCACCACAGACACTACATCCACCCACACCACCCACACATGCACCCACACACAACAAACACACACACACAGCAGCAGACAAATAATGCATCAATATGTTCACTTACCACCACAGACATCTACATCCACCCACACCCACCCACACAACCGGCACCCACACACAACAAACACACACACAGCAGCAGACAAATAATGCATCAATATGTTCACTTACCACCACAGACATCTACATCCACCCACACCCACCCACACAACCGGCACCACCAACCACACAACACAACACACACAGCAGCAGACAAATAATGGCAATCAATATGTTCACTTACCACCACAGACATCTACATCCACCCACACCCCACCAACACAACCGGCACCCACACACAACAAACACACACACAGCAGCAGACAAATAATGCATCAATATGTTCACTTACCACCACAGACATCTACATCCACCAACCACACCCACCCACCACACAACACGCAGCAGACCATCAATTGCACACAACAACAATCCACACACACAGCAGCAGACAAATGATGCATCAATATGTTCACTTACCACCACAGACATCTACATCCACCCACACCCACACACACAACCGGCACCCACACAAAACAAACACACACACAGCAGCAGACAAATAATGCATCAATAATGTTCACTTACCACCACAGACATCTACATCCACCCACACCCACCCACACAACCGGCACCCACACACAACAAACACACACACAGCAGCAGACAAATAATGCATCAATATGTTCACTTACCACCACAGACATCTACATCCACCCCACCCACCCACACAACCGGCGCCCACACACAAACAACAAACACACACACAGCAGCAGACAAACAGAACATGATGCATCAATATGTTCACTTACCACCACAGACATCTACATCCACCCACACCCACCCACACAACCGGCACCCACACACAACAAACACCACACACAGCAGCAGACAAATAATGCATCAATATGTTCACTTACCACCACAGACATCTACATCCACCCACACCCACCCACACAACCGGCACCCACACACAACAAACACCACACACACAGCAGCAGACAAATAATGCATCAATATGTTCACTTACCACCACAGACATCTACATCCACCCACACCCACACACACAACCGGCGCCACACACAACAAACACACACACACACAGCAGCACATGATGCATCAATATGTTCACTTACCACCACAGACATCTACATCCACCCCACACCCACCCACACAACGGCACCCACACACAACAAACATCACACACACAGCAGCAGACAAATAATGCATCAATAATGTCACTTACCACCACAGACATCTACACCACCCGACACCCATCCACCACACCCCACACACCAACAACCGAGCGCCCACACACAAACAAACACACCACACAGCAGCAGACCAAATGAATGCATCAATATGTTCACTTACCACCCACAGACATTCTACATCACCCACACACCACACACACACAAACAACACACGCAGCAGACAAATAATGCATAATAATGTTCACTCAACCGCAACCCACCACCACCAACAACACACACACACACACAACAGCAGCAGACAAATAATGCATCAATATGTTCAACTTACCACCACAGACATCTACATCACCCACCACCCACCCACAACAACACACACACACAGCAGACAAATAAGCATTCACCATTGTTCACTTACCACCGTACAACCACAGACATCTTACATCCACCCCCACACCCACCAAACACAACCGCAGTCACCCACACACAACAAAAACACACACACAGCAGCAGACAAATAATGCATCAATATGTTCACTTACCACCACAGACATCTACATCCACCCACACCCACCCACACAACCGGCACCCACACACAACAAACACACACACACAGCAGCAGACAAATAATGCATCAATATGTTCACTTACCACCACAGACATCTACATCCACCCACACCCACACACACAACCGGCACCCACACACAAACAAACACACACACACAGCAGCAGACAAATAATGCATCAATATGTTTCACTTACCACCAACAGACATCTACATCCACCCACACCCCACACACACCGCACCCACACACAACAAACACACACACACAGCAGCAGACAAATAATGCATCAATATGTTCACTTACCACCACAGACATCTACATCCACACACACCCACCCACGCACACAACCGGCACCCACACACAACAAACACACACACACAGCAGCAGACAAATAATGCATCAATATGTTCACTTACCACCACAGACATCTACATCCACACACCACACAACCACCCACACACAACACACACACACAGCAGACAAATAATCATCAATGCAAAATAATGCATCAATATGTTCACTTACCACACAGACACACCACAAAGCAAGCAGAACAAAATACATCCACACCCACACACACACCCACAACAACACACACACAGCAGCAGACAAATAATGCATCAAATATGTTCACTTACCACCACAGACATTTCTACATCCACCCACACCACCCAACAACCCACCCACACACAAACAAACACACACACAGCAAGCAGACAAATAATGCATCAATATGTTCACTTACCACCCACAGACATCTACATCCAACCCACACCACACACACAACCGGGCACCCACACACAACAAACACCACACACAGCAGCAGACAAATAATTGCATCAATATGTTTCACTTACCACCACAGACATCTACATCCACCCACACCACACACAACCACACCCACACACAACACAACACACACACACAGCAGCAGACAAATAATGCATCAATATGTTCACTTACCACCACAGACATTCTACATCCACCCACACCCACCCACCCACACAACCGCGCACCACACACACAACACAACACACAGCAGCAGACAAATAATGCATCAATATGTTCACTTACCACCAACAAGACATCTACATCCACCCACACCCACACACAACACCCACACAACACACAACAACACACACCAGCGAGACAAATAATCATCATAGTTCACTTACCACCAACACGCCACCACAACCAGGCACCCACACACAAACAAACACACACAGCAGCAGACAAATAATGCATCAATATGTTCACTTACCACCACAGACATCTACATCCACCCACACCACACACACGCGGCACCCACAACACAAACACACACATCACAGGCAAAAAGATCAATATGTTCACACACCACAACAACACACACACACAACGGCACCCACACACACACAAACACACACACACACGCAGCAGACAAAATAATGCATTCAATATGTTCACATTACCACCACAGACATCACAAATCCACAATATGTTATATACACACCACCCACCCACACACACACAACACACCACACAACACTGAGCACAAAATAATGCATCAATTGTTCACACTGCACCACCAACAACACACCACACACCCACCACACACAACAAACACACAAAAGCAGCAGACCAAATAATGCATCAATGTCACTTACCACCACAGACATCTACATCCACCCACACCACCACACAGGCACCCACACACAACAAACACACACACACAGCAGCAGACAAAATAATGCATCAATATGTTCACTTACCACCACAGACATCTACATCCACCCACACCCACCCACACAACCGGCACCACACACAACAAACACACACACAGCAGCAGACAAATAATGCATCAATATGTTCACTTTACCACCAACAGACATCTACATCCACCCACACCCAACCCACACAAACCGGCACCCACACACAACAAACACCACACACAAATAATCTGTCAGGCAGACAAATAATGCATCAATATGTTCACTTACCACCACAGACATCTACATCCACCCACACCCACACACACAACCGGCACCCACACACAACAAACACACACACAGCAGCAGACAAATAATGCATCAATATGTTCACTTACCACCACAGACATCTACATCCACCCACACCCATCCACACAACCGGCACCCACACAACAAAACACACACACAGCAGCAGACAAATAATGCATCAATATGTTCACTTTACCACCACAGACATCACACAACAAACACACACACACAGCAGACTACATCCACCCACACCCACCCACACAACCAACGGCACCCACACACAACAAACACACACACAGCAGCAGACAAATAATGCATCAATATGTTAGTACCACCCACACATCTACACTCACCCACACCACACACGACATCTACATCCACCCACACCACTCCACCACACAACGGCACCCACACCACAAACAAACACACACACACAGCAGACAAATAATGCATCAATATGTTCACTTACCACCACAGAATCAGACATTCTACCCACACCGCACACCACACCACCACACACAACACCCACACACACAAAACACAGCAGCAGACAAATAATGCATCAATATTTCACTTACACCACAGACATCTACATCCTACCCACACACACAACACAACGGCACCCACTCACAACAAACACACACAAGCAGCAGACAAATAATGCAATCAATATGTTCACTTACCACCACAGACATCCACATCCACCCACACCCACCCACACAAAACCCGGCACCCACACACAACACACACACACAGCAGCAGACAAATAATGCATCAATATGTTCACTTACCACCACAGACATCTACATCCACCACACCCATAACACCACACCGGCGCCCACACACACAAACACACACACTAGCAGCGACAAATATGCATCAATATGTTCACTTACCACCACAGACATCTACATCCACCCACCCCACCACACCCTCACCTCACACACAACGGCACAATTAATGCATAATATTTCAATTGTTCCACAGACAGTCTAATCGCACCCACACCACACACCGGCACAGCAGTCAGCAGCAGATAATGCATCAATATGTTCACTTACCACACACAGAACATCTACATCCACACACCATACACACACGCACACACACACATCACGCAGCAATAATGATCAAATAAATTTAATGTTCACCTTACACAGACATCTACATACAAACCCACCACAACAAACTGGCCACCACACACTAACAATACACAGATAACACACACAGCAGCAGACAATAATGCTATCAATATGTTCATATACCACACACAGACATACATCCACCCACACCAACCACACAACCGGCACCCACACCTAACAAACAACAACTGACACACATTCAATATGGGTTTTCAATACATCTGCCACGAGGACTTACCAGCCACAGACACTACATCACCCACACCCCCACTTCAAACCGGCACCGCAGCCACAAACAAAACCAACACACACAGCAGCAGACAAATCAAGCATCAATATATTCACTTACCACCACAACACGGCACCCACACACAACAAACACACACACACAGCAGCGACAAAATACATCAAGAGTTCACTTACCAACCACAACATTCTACACCACCACACCCACCCAACACAAACGCACCCACACACACACAAAACACACACACACAAGCAGGCAGACAAAATGCATCAATATTCACTTACCACCACAACATCTACATCCACCCACACCCACACACACAACCGCACCCACACAAACAAACACACACACGCAGCAGCACAAATTAATGATCAATATGTCACTTACCACCACAGAATCTACATCACCACAACCCACAGCCCATTACCGCACACAACCGGCACCTACAACACAAACTATGAAGCATCAGCCACAGCCTAACCACACCACCCACACAAGCCGCACCCACACACACAAACACACACACACGCAAGAACAAAATAATGCACATCATATGTTCACTTACCCACCACAGACAATCTACATCACCCACACAGACCCACACAACCGGCGAACACACACAACCAAACACGCACACACAGCAGCAGACAAAATTATTGCATCAAATACTGGGTTCACTTGGAGACCACAGACAGTGCTTAATCAATCTCCACCCAACCAACGGCCGATCACAAAAATCATCACCGTTGCACGCCACACAGCCACACAAACACCACAACACAGCAGCCAGAAAAATAATGATCAAATACACTTGCTTCACTCTGCTACGGAGCCACAGGATTAATCACTCCTACAGTCGCAACGACCGAGCGACGCCAGTAACATCACACGCTGCGATAAGCATGTTGCGACAACTCCAGACAACCTCTCTATCTACACTACTATCCATATCTGAACACCACACGTTATCTAGGTCAGTAGTCATGAGCGAATATAAAAATCTTGCATATTACTCAAATCTCATGTTCACTTACCACCACAGACATCTACTCCACCACACCCCACACACACCAACGGCTCAACCTCACACCAAGTCCACTAGGACAAACCACGAACCACCACACGAAAGCAAGGGTAGCAGAAGAATAATGCTATCAATATGTTCATTATCCACCACAGACATCTACATCTCCCACACCCCAACACACAACCGCACCCACCAAACAACCCACACACAACTGCAAGCAGAACAAATGTGAAGATGCGTCATCAATTGTTCACTTACCACCACAGAACCACCCACATTCTACCACCTATATCACTATCCCAACAAGCATTCACCGCCCACACACACAACCCTTGTTCGCGGTAACCCCTGCGCGGAGCAATAAGCTGCGATGACAAACAGATATACCACACACACAGAGCAGAACATATGCATAAACTACTCCAATACACATATGTTTCACATTTACCCGATCCACATACTACGATAGCCGTAATCCAAAACCCACC
>JAJSRW010000047.1:0-46263 GCA_022414725.1 Microglena sp. YARC
TTGTTTTCTTAGTTTACCCCTCATTGGTGGTATCTTGTTTCGCAAGACAGGCGTTGTTTTATTGGCTTGCGAGTCGAATTTGTAATGTCGTTTCTCGGCGATGCAGCTAGTGCTTATGCCATCGATCGGTATACACTCTTATTGATACCCATGTTTCTAGTCTCTGGGTAGCCAGCGGGCTATTTAGGGACAGGGACATGTGTTCTTAATGCTTGTACCCCTAACAAAAACAACTATGTCGTGGCATCGTCAACTTTCGCAATCGGCATACGCTATATTCCTTGCCCAGGACGTGCGAGCAAGCCTCGACGGGCGGGAGCCATTTTACTAAAATTCAATTGAATTTAATTAGTTACATGTTTTGGGTGGAGCCTCCCTGTTATTCCGTGTGGGCGGGAGCCCCAGATTTACCCCTTCCTGATTTGTCTGTCTGTTAGCTTGCCTTCCCTTCTTGGTAGCCACACTATCCTGAGGGTGTGGGGTGGGGTGGGGTGTCGTGGGATGGTGTGTGTGTGAGGGGGGAAGATGGGGTCCGGTGTGTGGCGGCGGCGCACAGCCGATGGTCGTGGGTGGGTGGGTGTGGGCCTTCTCAAATCTCGTCAAAACAGCACCACGGCTGTAAAGGGCGGCGGCGGCTGATTGTCTGTCTGTTTGTTTGTCTGTCACGTTCCAACCCTGGGCCTTACTGGCCCCTGGCCCTGACTTCGTCCGCTGAACACGACTCCGGTGCCAACCTGTCGCCTTACTGGCCCCTGGGCCCTGACTTCGTCCGCTGAACACGACTCCGGTGCGCACCTGTCGCCTTAATGGCCCCTGGCCACTGACTCGGTCCGCTGACACGACTCCGGTGCCACCTGTCGCCTTAATGGGCCCCTGGCCCTGACTTCGGTCACCGCTGAACCGACTCCGGTGCCACTGTCGCCTTACTGGCCCCTGGCCCTGACTTCGGTCCGTTTGAACCACGACTCCGGATGCCACCTGTCGCCTTACTTAGCCCCTGGCCCTGACTTCGGTCCGTTCTGAACACGACTCCGGTGCCACCTGTCGCCTTACTGGCCCCTGGCCCTGACTTCGGTCCGCTGAACTCGACTCCGGTGCCACCTGTCGCCTTACTGGCCCCTGGCCCTGACTTCGGTCCGCTGAACACGACTCCGGTGCCACCTGTCGCCTTACTGGCCCCTGGCCTGACTTCGGTCCGCTGAACACGACTCCGGTGCCACCTGTCGCCTTACTGGCCCCTGGCCCTGACTTCGGTCCGCTGAACACGACTCCGGTGCCACCTGTCGCCTTACTGGCCCCTGGCCCTGACTTCGGTCCGCTGAACACGACTCCGGTGCCACCTGTCGCCTTACTGGCCCCTGGCCCTGACTTCGGTCCGCTGGGCACGACTCCGGTGCCACCTGTCGCTCTTATAGCTCTCCGCCAATTTTCTTGCGACGCGCCTTGGACTTGTTCAGCCAAGATGAGGAGACAAGTGTGAATCATCTGGCACCTCCCACCCCACACTCGCTTCCAGTTGCGAGAGGAGTTTGTAGAACCTAATGGGCACACACCTACATACACACCGCACCAAAACACACACCCACACCCACACTCGCTTGCTCCTTTCAGTTGCGAGAGGATTTGTACGACCTTGGCGGCACATCTAATACACACCCACCCCACACCCACCCCCCCACCCCACCGCACCCACACCCACCCCACACCCGCACCGCACCACACCCACCCACACCCCACACTCGCGCCTTCCTATTGCGAGAGGAAATTTGTACGACCTCTGGCAGCACACCCACACCCACACCGCAATGGCACCACACCCACACCCACACCACACCCACGCACACCCACACCAACACTCGCTCCTTCCAGTTGCGAGAGGAGTTTGTAGGACCTCTGGCGGCACACCCACAAAAACACCCACACCCCGCCCACACCCACACCATACCCACTCCAGTCACACCGCAACCACACCACACCTACATACACACCCAACACACACACACACGCACACACCTACATACGCGCCCACACACACACCCACACACCACACACACACCACACACACATACCGCACATGCACCACACCCACTAACACCCACACACACACTGGCTCCTTCCAGTTGCGAGAGGAGTTTGTAGGACCTCTGGTGGCACACCTACATACACACCCACACCCACACCCCACACACACCGCACATGCACCACACCCACTAACACCCACATTCGCTCCTTTCAGTTGCGAGAGGAGTTTGTAGGTCCTCTGGCGGCACTCAAGGAGGCAGCAAGACGCGTGGCCAAGGTGTCTGTTGAGTGCAAGATGGAGATCAACATAGATGAGTGAGTCCATGTGTGTGTGTGGTGTGGGTGAGAGTGTGTGGATGCGGTCGAACGATGTGTGTGGTGTGGTGTGGGTTGGTTGCGTGTGGTGTAAGATGGAGATCAACAATGATGAGTGAGTCAATGTGTTGTGTGGTGGGTGGGTTCGGTGCGGTGTGGGTGGGTGTGGTGCGTGTGGTGTGGGTGGTGTGGGTGTGGGCGGTGGGGGTAGGTGCGGTGGGGTGGGGGTGGTGCAAGATGGAGATCAACAATGATGAGTTAGTCCATGTGTGTGTGTGGTGTGGTGGGTTCGGTGCGGTGTGGGTGGGGATTGGTGCGGCTGTGGTGTGGGTGGGTGGGTGTGGTGCGGTGGGGGTAGGTGCGGTGGGGGTGGGGGTGGTGCAAGATGGAGATCAACAATGATGAGTTAGTCCATGTGTGTGTACTTGACAGTGCTACAGACACAATAACAGTCTATTAAAGGAGAAGTCATGCACTTCAGATTCAGAAATAATGTATATCATCCCCCCCACCCCACCCCACCCCACCCCAACACAACACACACACAACGCACACACACACACCATAAACCCAACGCACACACACACCCAACGCACACACACACGGCTTGAAGCCACCAACCAACAACCAAGCCACCTACCAACTAACCCATATATGTCGACCCAGGTATGTGGACCGTTTCCGCCCAGACTTGATGGCGCTGGTGGCTCCATGGCTTGAGGCCACCAACCAACCAACCAGCCAACCAACCAAGCCACTCACTAACCAACCAACCAAGCCACTCACTAACCAACCAACCAAGCCACTCACTAACCAACCAAGCAAGCCACTCACTAACCAACCAACCAAGCCACTCACTAACCAACCAACCAAGCCACTCACTAACCAACCAACCAAGCCACTCACTAACCAACCAACCAAGCCGCACACTCAAACTAACCAACCAACCAAGCCGAACCCACTAAACACAACCCCACTCTCTACCAACAACAAGCCACTCACTAACCAACCAACCAAGCCACTCACTAACCAACCAACCAAGCCACTCACTAACCAACCAACCAAGCCACTCACTAAACAACCAACCAAGCCACTCACTAACCAACCAACCAAGCCACTCACTAACCAACCAACCAAGCCACTCACTAACCAACCAACCAAGCCACTCACTAACCAACCAACCAAGCCACTCACAACCAACAAACCAAGAATCCACTCACCAACGCCACTCACCAACTAACCCACATAAACAATGTCAAACCCAGGTATGTGGACGGTTTCGGCCCTGTCTTGATGGAGCTGGTGGCTTCATGGCTTGAGGCCACCAACCAACCAGCCAACCAACCAAGCCACTCGCCAACCAACGAATCAACCAAGCCACTCACCAACCAACCCATGTATGTCGACCCAGGTATGTGGATGGTTTCCGCCCCGACTTGATGGAGCTGGTGGCTTCGTGGCGTCAGGCCACTAACCAACCAACCGACCAACCAACCAAGCCTCTCACTAACCATCAACCAAGGCACTCACCAACCAACCCATGTATGTCGACACAGGTATGTGGATGGTTTCCGCCCGGACTTGATGGAGCTGGTGGCTTCTTGGCTTCAGGGAGTTCGCTTTCTTGATCTGATGAAAATGACCAAGATCTTTGAGGTATGATGAGTTTGTGTTTTTACGGCATATGGTCAGGGTGTGTGTTTTTAAGGTCCAGCCAGGTGCAATTTTGTGCAATTCAGGGGACGAACTGGACATAATGTTTCCGCGAGAACTTGTACTTGGTACTTACTCGAGAATTTTGGCCTGGAAATCAGAGAATTCTCGACAATTTGGCCTGGAATTCAGAGAATTCTCGACAATTTGGCCTGGAAATCAGAGAATTCTCGACAATTTGGCCTGGAATTCTCGACATTTCTTTACTAAGTACGAAACGTTTGTCCAGTTCATCCCCTGAATTGCTATAAGGTCCAGCCAGGTCTACAAGGTGGGCCCCCTGATGAGTTTGTGTTTTTGTGAGTTTGTGTGTGTTATACGGTTCAGCCAGATCTTCGAGGTGGGCCCCATAATGAGTTTGTGTTTTTACGGCATATGGTCAGGGTGTGTGTTTTTAAGGTCCAGCCAGGTCTACAAGGTGGCCCCCCTGATGAGTTTGTGTTTTTGTGAGTTTGTGTGTGTTTTATGGTCCAGCCAGATCTTCGAGGTGGGCTCCATGATGAGTTTGTGTTTTTAAGATGATGATTTATAGTTATATTGTAGAATTAAATTATCACTGTAGCACAAACTCAGGGCCCCCGTCAGTAGAACGATTGTTTGGGGGTCAGTTCATCGGCGCCTTCTTTTGTTAACCCTTCCAGTCACAGTTGGGCAAGTCTCTGTAGCCTATATGGCCTACCCCTTAAAAATCTGTCCTTCCTGACAAAATGTTTCCGCGAGAACTCGTACTTCATACTGCGTCGAGAATTTTGGCCTGGAAATCCGAGAATTCTCGACAATTTGGACTGGAATCACAGTTGGGCAAGTCTCTGTAGCCTATTTGGCCTACCCCTGGACTGTAACATGCATACACGGTCTAGCCAGTTATAAGTAGGGAGCGGCAATATGATATCATATGATATCATGTCATCATATGATATCATATGATGCCGGTAGTCTGACTAGGACAAACTCACCATTTATATATAATATTATATGATGCTATTTGCATGATATCATATGATATCACACTCACCTTTGGTCAACATCATATGATTTGCTGGTCCCTAGTTACAAGGCGTAGCAAAATAGGCTAAATACCGATACAGATATTCTTGCCCAATCTCAATATTGGGAGGGGCTGTAATGATAACGCCTGGTGGGGCGTGGTATAAAGGGAACCCGTCGTATGCGGGCAGAGAACGGTCTACCACCTCAACTGGACAAGCTACCATCACGGTTCACAATGACCTGCAACGCTCAGGGCGACCGTAGGGGAAATCGAAACCCCGGCCCTGCTTCGTTTCAGCGATTTGGTGCACCACTAGACCAATCTGTATCACTGAAACGGGCTGGAAGGGCTGTGTACTAGACAGGCACTGGTGAACTGAACCCCAACAAAACGTAAGCGACTGGGGCCGGAGTTCGTGCTATGTAGATGACTAATAGAAATTCAGCGGATGATTTGGATTTGGGTTTTGTACTTGGTTGTTCGTTCCACCACTTTCCAAGCTAAATTTCCAACAATTCTCAGATTTTTCAGAATTCTCGATTGTCAGGCCAAAATGTCAAAACTCTCGGGCAAAATTCTCGTTCGAGCTGGTTTGAGGTACAAAAAAACAAATCCAAATTATCCGCTGGATGTAAAGGGAGGTAATTTAGTATGTTCCTGTGATAAGGGGGAGCTCCCACAACTTGAAATACTAGTAGTAGTAGTAGTAGTAGTAGTAGTAGTAGTAGCGGTCACTTGACTTGGGTGATATGATTTGTATGAATGCGACGCTTAAGTAATAATGATACATGAATGCATTAAGTACACTAGCAAGACAACAACAAGATACACAGTGAAATGATAACTCTTCCTCCCACCCCTCCCCTCCCTCTCTCGCCCCACTCTCCCCTCCCCCCTCCCACTCCCACTCCCACTCTCCCCACCCACCCACCCACCCACCTGAAGTTAAAAGTAGTCCAGGTTATCCCCCACCCAAGCACCCACCCCTCTCAAGTTATAGTCCAGGGTACCTCCCACTCATGCCCACCACCACCATCACCACCAACACTGCCCACCGCCACAACCTCCACTGCCCACCACCACCATCACCATCACCACTGCCCACCGCCACAACCTCCACTGCCCACCACCACCACCACCACCACCACCACCGCCACCACCACTCCACCACCACTCCACCACTCCACCACCACCACCACCGCCACCACACCAGGGCTCCCTCGTGCGTGCTGTGCGGAGGCTGGAGGAGCTCCTCCGCCAACTGGCGGTGGCCTTGAAGGCCATTGGAGAGCTGGCGCTATCCGAGAAGTTTGGAAAGGCAGGAGAGCGCATCAAGCGTGACATTGTGTTCGCCGCATCCCTCTACCTGTAGTCCATGTAGTCCGTGCTAAACTGCTGTCAGCTACTAGCTACAAGCGTGACATTGTGTTCGCCGCATCCCTCTACTTGTAGTCCATGTAGTTTGTGCTAAACTGCTGTCAGCTACTAGCTACAAGCGTGACATTGTGTTCGCCGCATCCCTCTACTTGTAGTCCATGTAGTTCGTGCTAAACTGCTGTCAGCTACTAGCTACAAGCGTGACATTGTGTTCGCCTCATCTTTCTACTTGTAGTCCATGTAGTTCATGCTAAACTGCTGTCAGCTACTAGCTACAAGCGTGACATTGCGTTCGCCGCATCCCTCTACTTGTAGTCCATGTAGTTCATGCTAAACTGCTGTCAGCTACTAGCTACAAGCGTGACATTGTGTTCGCCGCATCCCTCTACTTGTAGTCCATGTAGTTCATGCTAAACTGCTGTCAGCTACTAGCTACAAGCGTGACATTGTGTTCGCCGCATCCCTCTACTTGTAGTCCATGTAGTTCGTGCTAAACTGCTGTCAGCTACTAGCTACAAGCGTGACATTGTGTTCGCCGCATCCCTCTACTTGTAGTCCATGTAGTTTGTGCTAAACTGCTGTCAGCTACTAGCTACAAGCGTGACATTGTGTTCGCCGCATCCCTCTACTTGTAGTCCATGTAGTTTGTGCTAAACTGCTGTCAGCTACTAGCTACAAGCGTGACATTGTGTTTGCCGCATCTCTCTACTTGTAGTCCATTGATACAATCCTCAATAGGGTGGACAGATGGGAGGCAACATTCTTATTGTTATCCGTCCGCCTATCGGGCCTCCCCCCCCTCCCCCCTCACCACCCCATCCGTCTATCCCATCACTGCAAGCTGTGATGGGATAGACGGATGGGGGTGGGTCTGCGTAGGTGGGGGACAGATGGGAGGCATCATTATAATTTTTATCCGTCCGTCGCTGCAAGCTGTGATTGGATAGACGGATAGCCTGGGGTGGGTTTGTGTGGGTGGGTGGGGTGGGGGGTGGGGGGGGGCTGTTATCCGTGTGTCACTGCAATCTGCAATGGGATGGATGGATGGGGTGGGGTGGGTATGTGTGGGTAGGGGGGGGAGGTGTGTGTGTGTGTGGGGGGGGGGGGGGGGGGGGGGGGGGGGGGGGGGGGGGGGGCTGTTATCCGTCCAGCACTACAAGCTGCAATGGGATAGACGGATGGAAGGCTTCCATTGTTCTGTATGGTAGTCCATTAAGCCAGTCCTCAGTGGGATGGATGGATGGAAAGCATCCTCGTAATTGTTGTCCGCCATTTCAATCCGCAATGGGATTCCCTTTCCTCGTAGTCCATCAATCAATCTGAAAATAATGTAGTCCAAGATAAGACAAAGCTTACATTATCATTAACTACCAGCCTTTTTCAAGATGGGATTTTATCATTTTGTGATCATGAAGACCCTCAATAGGATGGACAGACAGAAGGCACCCCCCTAAGTGTTGTCCACCACTGCAGTCCGCAATGGGATGTGAAGATGGAAAGTGTCCCTCTTATTGTTGTCCTTCAACGCAACCCTCAATGGGATGGACAGACGGAAGGCACCCCCCTTCTTGTTGTCCACCACTGCAGTCTGCAATGGGAAATGAAGATGTAAAGTGACCCTCAATGGGATGGACAGATGGAAGGCACCCCCCTACTTGTTGTCCACCACTGCTGCCCGCAATGGGATGGGAAGATGGAAAGTGTCCCTCTTATTGTTGTCCTTTAATGCCACCCTCGTTAGGATGGACAGACGTAAGGCACCCCCGTAAGTGTTGTCCACCACTGCAGTCTGCAATGGGATATGACGATGTAAAGTGTCCCTCTTATTGTTGTCCTTTGATGCCACCCTCGATATGATGGACAGACGGAAGGCACCCCTCTACTTGTTGTCCACCACTGCAACCCGCAATGGGATGGGAAGATGTAAGTGACCCTCTGATTGTTGTCCAATGCAACCTTGAATGGGATGGACCGGCGTGAGGTATTCCCCTACTTGTTGTCCACCACTGCAGTCCACAATGAGATGGATAGATGGACAGGTGAAAGGCATCCCCCTACTTGTTGTTCACCACTGCAGTCCGCAATGGAATGACAGAAAGACGGGTTGGATTGGATTTTTACATGATTTTTCAGCCCGCTCTGGCTCGCTCACCGTCTTCCAGTACCATGTCCCCCCGTGCGATACCCACACAAAGCAGGCAAATTGTTACATAATTGTCCAGTGCATAGTTAGAGTAGTATGTATGTCCCCCTTGCGATACCCATGGAAAGCACGCAAACTGGGCTGAAATACGGGTTGGGGCCAAGTTCCCCGTGGCTATCGCAAAAATCAGGACTCACACCAAGCAGATTGGATTGATGCTTCATGTAGAGCTATAACCATGTAACAACTGAGTCCAATACAAAACACAGAATCCATGCAAATTGGTACTTAAATAGTCGGTTTGTTACTATAAGTCAAAGATCAAAACAGGTGGCTGTTGCGATGCTTTTTGGTGAGCGTGAGCAAAGTTGGTTTCCTCCTGTTTTGACCTTGACTTTTAACTTGGTTTTTTGGCTTCGGCCTCTAAGGCTATTCGCCCTCTTCGGCAGTAACGTGATCAATGCAAATCAAAACAGTCCTATCATACCATATGCCTCTAACTACTCAGTACTAGGCTGGTGCCAAGCCAACTACCCTTGCTTTTCAATCTTGGCTTCATGTTTCTCTATATGCCCCCTAACTATTCAGCACTAGGCTGGTGCCAAGCCTACTGCCCTTGCTTTTCGATCTTGGCTACATTTCTCCCTATATAACCCTTACCTACTCAGCACTAGGCTGGAGCCAAGCCTACTGCCCTTGCTTTTCGATCTTGGCTATGTGTTTCTCTATAAAACCCCTAACTACTCAGTACTAGGCTGGTGCCAAGCCTACTGCCCTTGCTTCTCGATCTTGGCTACATGTCTCTCTATATGCCCCCTAACTCCTCAGTACTAGGCTGGTGCCAAGCCAACTGCCCTTGCTTTTCGATCTTGGCTACATGTCTCTCTATATGCCCCCTAACTACTCAATACTAGGCTGGTGCCAAGCCAACTGCCCTTGCTTTTCGATCTTGACTACATGTCTCTCTATATGCCCCCTAACTACTCAGTACTAGGCTGGTGCCAAGCCAACTGCCCTTGCTTTTCGATCTTGGCTACATGTCTCTCTATATGCCCCCTAACTACTCAGTACTAGGCTGGTGCCAAGCCAACTGCCCTTGATTTTCGATCTTGGCTACATGTCTCTCTACATGCCCCCTAACTACTCACTACTACTACAGGTAGTCTTCAGGACTTCCAAAGGCTACATCTACTCTTTAAACCCTAAACCCTAAACTACTCACTACTACTACAGGTAGTCTTCAGGACTTCCAAAGGCTGCATCTACTCTTTAAACCCTAAACCCTAAACCCTAAACTACTCACTACTACTACAGGTAGTCTTCAGGACTTCCAAAGGCTGCATCTACTCTTTAAACCCTAAACCCTAAACTACTCACTACTACTTCAGGTAGTCTTCAGGACTTCCAAAGGCTGCATCTACTCCCTAAACCCTAAACCCAAAACTACTCACTACTACTACAGGTAGTCTTCAGGACTTCCAAAGGCTGCATCTACTCTAGATCGGAATAAAAAGCTGGCCCAGACTAAAACCAGAAGTTGGGATATCTCCTGCTGGCAGCCAGATTGTTCATTGCAAGAGCTACGACCAGCAGGACAGCTGTCCCCAGCAGGGCAATGAGCATGAACTGAAAGCCATACCAGGGGGCTGCAAGGTCCATCCAACATGCTATTGCTGCTGTAGCCCCGGCAGGGGGATGCATGGTTCTGGTCATCTGCATAGCCATAGCGGAGAGAGATAGCGCCACGGCCGTTGACAGCCAACGCAGGTGACCTTGGAAAGCGAGACGGACACAGACACCGATCAGGGCTGAAAGAGTCTGGCCACCGATCAAATTATACGGCTGTGACATTACAGACTCGGGTGATGCGCTCATCAGCATCGCACTGGCACCAAGAGGGCCAATCAGCATGGTGAGGCTCATGTTGTGCAAGGCTTCAGCTAGACCTGCATGTGTGTATATATGTGTGTATGAATGTGTGTATGTGTTTATGTGTGTATGTGTCTATGTGTGTATGTGTGTATGTATGTATGTATGTATGTATGTATGTATGTATGTACTAGTACATTGCCCGTGTGGCCGAGGCCACCCGTCACACCACCCACCCAGGTCCTGGGTCCTGTTCTGGCCTGGGTTACATAACGTGCATCGCCCTTGAACGTACACCCTCCGCCCCCCCCTTACTCACATGCACACAGTCAAGATATGTCCCCCTTTGCAAAATATCTAACACATGCCCACTTCCTTTCCTTACTAAAAATATACCCCCCCCACACCCACACCCAGCCCCCAGGACCTGGGTAACATATCGGGTTACGTCCTTGTATGTACCCCCCCTACCCAGATGTATGACACACAAACCATTCCAACTCAACCCAAGCCAGACCCACAGCCTCCACACATTTCTGAATCCCTCCTTGCCCCTCACCCCACCTACACACTTTCTCTTTCTTTCCCCTCCCCTCGCCCCAAGCATCCCCACCCATGGTGAGTTAACCTGCAGCTGTTGCTTTGACCAGGAAGTTCTAGGCAGTCTTCTATCGCAACATGCTAAGCTACCGATGTATCAATGCTTGAAACAGTGAAAAGAGATTGGATGAGGTGTGCAAGGGCCATATCGCGATTATATGGTTGAAATCTTCGACTTCCGTTCGATCAACACCTGCTGAATCAAAAATCGCAGCGCCGTGCTTAACGATCATCGATACAATGAAAAGAGATTGCATAGATAGGATTGCATAGATAGGAGCGGTCCAAGTGTGAGAAATGGGAAGGAAATGGCTGCTCGCATCCACTGGCTGCCAACCGTGACACAATTGATGCACAGGCATGGTGAAAGTGCGCATGCGTGAAGTGAATGGTGGCAACGCTCGCAGGCGGAAGAGCGCTGAGGATCGAATGGGCGCCTGGCGAGAACTCATAACGTATTTTGACGCTGAGGATCGAATGGGCGCCCAATGAGAACTCAGAATGTATTTTGAGAATTCGAATGCCCCTGGCTCTTCATGCGAGAGTCTGGGTGAGGAACAGGGGAGGGAGGTATGGATGCCTAGGCACAAAGATCGCTGGTGAGAAAGAATTGCGCATGATTGGGGAAAGAGATTTGAAGTTCCGGGGTTGCGAGAAAGTTGCGAGTATCCATTTCCATTCCCAGGAGGAGTGAAAGTTGCTTGAAAGCTGAACTGGGGATTCGAATTTACGCACTCGGAGTCGACTCAGTCACGATAAGCTATTTCTAACCCGCGAATTCAGCCGATAGGCGGTGTGGGTGATTCGCTATGAGTATCTCGGTAATTAAGCCAAAGCCAGCTAGCGTCGGCATCGAACTTTTTTCAGAAATCCGTGTATGTCTTTATATATATAGATGTATGTATGTATGTATGTATGTATGTATGTATGTATGTATGTATGTATGTATGTATGCTTGTATGTATGTATGTATGTATGTATGTATGTATGTATGTATGTATGTATGTGTGTATGTGTGTGTTTGTGTGTGTGTCTGTCTATCTGTATGCATGCATGTGTGTGTGTGTGTGTGTGTGTCTGTCTGTCTGTCTGTCTGTCTGTCTGTCTGTCTGTCTGTCTGTCTGTCTGTCTGTCTGTTTGTCTGTATGTGTGTGTATGTATACCCCACACAATCATTTTACCGACGGAGGCCCTGAGTTCGTGATACAGTGATACATGAAGTTTGTGAGTCGCACCTGCCAGAATCATAATGTTTATGAAACTCCCGGCCCATGTCCAGAACATGTGTGGTAGTGCAGGGATGCTCATGTGGACACCGCTGTCCCCACCACCGCTCATCTTGCCCAAGTAAACCCTGCCCAGGGATTTGCACGCAGGTTCTTTGAACCCTAGCTGGCCCCTGGTATCAGTGGAGTCTGTTCCTTGACTCTGTTGCCAGAAGAACCAACGGCCCGAGGTGGATTCCTCTGACTGACTGGCATACCCCCGCTTTTCCGAGGTAGCATTGCTAAATGCGTCTGCTCTGCGGCTTGGGCTTTCCCCCTCCAGCAATGCAACAGTCACATCATCTTCTGAGTCACGTACTGATGCACCCAACTCCACTCTCTCTTTAACTGCTGTCACCTGAAAGAAGTGAGTGCATGCATGTATGCAACATGTAAACAGGATTGGATCAGTGCCTGCAGGCTGTCAGGTACTAGCTACTAGCCACATGAGAGCACCTGCAACATGCAAGTGTATGTATGTATGCATGTATGTATGTATGTATGTATGTATGTATGTATGTATGTATGTATGTATGTATGTATGTATGTATGTATGTATGTATGTATGTATGTATGTATGTATATGTATGTATGTATGTATGAATGCAACAGTCACATCATCTTCTGAGCCATGTACCGATGCTCCCAAGTCCACTCCCTCTGTAACTGCTGTCACCTGCAACAAGTGAGTGTATGCATGTATGCAACATGAAAGCAGGATTGGATCAGATTGGGCGTTTGGGCGTTCGGGTGTGTGTGGGGTGTGTGGGGGTTAGGGTTTAGGGAAATGGTCCAGTGCCTACAGGCTGTCAGCTACTAGCTACTAGCCACATGCATCACATGGGAGCACCTGCATGGTTTCTTCTGGCTGAGCTGTCAGTGCCTACAGGCTGTCAGCCACTAGCTACTATCCACATGCATCACATGGGAGCACCTGCATGGTTTATTCTGGCTGAGCTGTCAGTCCCTACAGGCTGTCAGCTACTAGCCACATGCATCACATGGAAGCACATGCATGGTTTATTCTGGTTGAGCTGTCAGTCCCTACAGGCTGTCAGCTACTAGCAACATGGATCACATGGGAGCACATGCATGGTTTCTTTCAAGGAAATGGTCCAGTGTCTTTACGTAGCACCATGGTGCTCCTAGTAGCCTTTGGAGTGCCGCTAGCAGCTTCTTTGGCCCCAATATGTTTCCCCAAGAGAATTTAACGTTGCACCCAAAATCACCCCGTTGCACTTGCGCCACTTGCGATACATGTAGCACTTCCAAAACATCTTGTGTTACAGTAGCATGGGAGGATGAGCGGGGGGTGGGGGGGGGGGGGTGGGGGGGGGGGGGGGCTGTGTACTTGTAGCATGTGAGGAGGGAGGTTCATGTGTACCTGTAGCACGGGAGGAGGGGGGGTCCAGCCATGCTGCTCCCCTGCTTGCCTTAGGAGCTCCAACTTGCAAGCGTCCACTGCCTCCTGCGAGCCCAGCGCGCTCAGCAGAAGAGACTGCAAATCCCGACCACTAGGACCTTCGAGGCTGCCATGCTGATCGTTTGCATCTGGGCCCTCGTCAGGGCGCAGGGAGACCTGCTGCTGGGCCGCTGTGGGCGGCACGGGCGCAGCATCACACTCAAACGCGAGAAGTGCTGGTGCAGAAGGAACCATGTAGAAGGGTGAAGTTGTGGTCTGCTAGTACCTCCGTCCTCACAGAAAGGTAGACTTGTGGATCAGATAGGAAAAGGGTACAAGGGTCGCGTGTAGTCGGCACACGAGGGCATGTGGAGCGGATAAGCACGACCTATTGAGTGGGGCTTGGGTCCGAGCAAGCACGAGAAGGAGTCAGGTGTAACCGGGAGGGTTTCAATAAGGGCACCTCAAATACCAGGGACCAGCTGCCCCCCCTCCTGTTCCCCCACGTGCGCGCCGCGGCGTGCGCGTGCGTCAATGACGCGTCAACCACGCTGGCAACTCTGCTCAATCAGATTTTGATTTTCGTCACAGGCTCACGTCTTCGTCACGTTTTCGTCACCGAAGTCAATTTGTGTTGCCACTTCGCATCGGGTTGTCTCTTCGCAACGGGCTGTCACTTCGCAACGGGTGTTGTCACTTCGCAAAACCAAAGGCCCGAGGGTACCGGATTTCCGGACTGGGCTGGTCTCTGTCCCCCGCCTGCAGGCGCGCCCGCGCTACGAACGTTCGAACCAGGACACGCCCGGGGGCCTATTTCCCCCCCTCAAGTCCACCCCTCAAGTCCACACTGCTTCTTGCTTTTATGCGTCTTCTTTCCTGTCTCAACTCATCCACAAGTTTTCGACATCGATCTCCTGCCTTCTCCTGCCTCTTCGGCCAAACAAAGCGACTACAATCTGTACTTCAGCCACGACCAAATTCAGCTCCATCTCGCCC
This sequence comes from Microglena sp. YARC, assembly GCA_022414725.1. NCBI lineage: Eukaryota > Viridiplantae > Chlorophyta > Chlorophyceae > Chlamydomonadales > Chlamydomonadaceae > Microglena > Microglena sp. YARC. The sequence goes on from JAJSRW010000047.1 coordinate 14,694, forward strand.
TTCATTCGTTCTGCAATACGCACTCTCAAGAGAAGAGATAGAATACCCCCCGGATCCTATATCAGAGGTGGGGGGGCGACAGCGCATCCAAGTCTGTGCAAACTCGAAATAATTCCACAGAGAAAGAAGCCAAGCCATCTTCTTCCCAGCTTCCCTCTCCTGCTTGCATATTCAACTACCTCGACATTCAGATCTGATTTAGTTTTGGAGAGTAAAAAGCATGGGAGGCCATGGAGGACTTAATATCTTGCCACAGAAGAGCTGGCATGGTGAGCACTACCATGTACTACCATGTACCATGGGCGCCATCCAAGTACTCAACAATGTACTACAGTGTACCACAGGCACTGTGCAAGTTCTAAACCGTGTACTACATTGTAACACACGCACCATTCCTCCACATGCTCATGCTCATGCAAATCATCTCCCATGCAAATAAGTCACTATTTACACGTTTTCCTATCATAGACAAAACTCTGTCTATCTAAACACATATTCCCATGCAGCCATATCACTATGCGTGCAAGTTATACATGCATTTTCCCATGCAGCCATATCACCAAGCGTGCAAGTTGTGCATGCATGTTCCGATACGCAAACAACCCCATGGCCATATCCATTAGCCACCGTCTGAGATGAGCACCAGGATTATAGCTGCATTGGAATACCTGCCATGCCAGCTTTCGGACGCACTAGCTAGCTTCAGGTTTGGCCCAAGGATGGGTGAAAGAAGCTGCCTAGAAGCTACTAGGCGCAGCCCAGAAAAGAGACAGTGCCATGCACCCACATGCCCTTGCTCAATAGCTTCTATACAAAATGACTCCTAGACAAACACACAGTAAAAAAAGTGTGTGAGGTGTGTGTTCGTGAGGTTTGTGTGTTTGTGTGTGTGAGGTGCGTGTTTGTGTGACTGGCTGCTTTCGTGCGTAGAAGCTGCTGTGCAAGGGCATCTGGGTGCATGGGAATGCAGTCATGCAGTCATATACATGCACGGGAAGACGAGAGGGGGGGGGGGGGGGGGGGGGGGGGGGGGGGGGGGGGGAGGGGGGCAAGAATAAAGTTCCCAGACCGCATCCTAGAAATGTGTTGTCTTTACCCCTCCCCCCCAATCTATGGCACTTGCAACATCCTCTCACCCCCCCCCCCCCCCCCCCCCCCCCCCCCCATCCTCTCACCATAGCACATGCACTATGGTACGTGCAACATCTTCTCACGTACCCCCCCCCCTCCATCATCCTCCCACTATAGCACATGCACTATGGCGCATGCAGCATCCTCTCACGTACCCCCCCCCCCCCCCCCCTCCCCTCCCCTCATCCTCCCACTACAGCACATGCACTATGGCACATGCAGCATCCTCTCACATACAACCCTGCCCCCCATTGTCCTCTCACTGCGGCATATGCAACATCTCTCTCAACTACCTCCCCCCCCCTCCCCCTCTCAGTGTACAACCAGGACAACCGCTACAAGGTTGCACAAGACGAGGAAAAGGCAAAGGAGGAAGAGGATGCTGCGCGAGAGAAAGCAATGCAGGCTGACAGGGAGCACCGGAGGCAGAGACTGTTGCAGCGAGCAGGGGTGAAGGGCAGCTCAGGAGATGCTGAGGTAGCTAAGGGATAGGGAACGGGTGGGAGAGATGGAGGGAGGGAGAGGGAGGGAGTAAGGGAAAGGGAGGGACAGTAAGGGAGGGAGGTAGAGGGAGGGAGTAAGGTAAAGGGGGTAAGAGAGGGAGAGGGAGGGAGAGGGAGGGAGAGGGAGGGAGGAAGGGAGAGGGAGGAAGGGAGGGACAGTAAGGGAGCAAGGGAGAGGGAGCAAGGGAGGGAGAAGGAGGGACAGTAAGGGAGAGGGAGAGGAAGGAATTTAAGGAGAGGGATGAAGTAAGGAAGAGAGAGGGAGAGGGAGGGAGTAAGGGAGGAATAATAAGGGAGACGGAGGAACAGGGGAAGGGAATAAGGGATAGGGATAAAGTAAGGCAGAGGGAGGGAGAGGGAGAGATTAAGGGAGAGGGAGGAAGGAAGAGGAAGGAAGGCAGGCAGAGGGAGGAAGAGGGAGGGAGGAAGGGAGAGGGAGGGAGGAAGGTAGAGGGAGAGGGAGGAAGTAAGAGAGTGAGAGGGAGAAGGAGAGTGAGAGGGTAAAGGATGCTGATGTAAGTGACTCATATCTCATATCTCTCATCCTCTCTCTCTCTCTCTCTCTCTCTCTCTCTCTCTCTCTCTCACACACACACACAAACACACACACACACATTCAACCCCCCCCCCCCCCCCCGCCCCCCCCGACCACACACACACACACCTACTCCCCTCCCCTCCCCCAACCACACACCCTCCTACCTGCCCCCCCTCCCCTCCACCCCGACCACATCCCCACCTTCCTGCTCCCCCCTCTTCTCCCCCCCCTCTGACCACATCCCCCCCCCCCCCCACACACACACACACACACACCTGCCCCCCCCCCCCCCCTCCCCTTCAAACAATCACAACGCCTATCAACCCCAATCATGCATTTATGCAGACTTTGGCTGTGGCAGAAGTAGCAGTGGCTACCATCGCTGATTCCAACCTAGCTGTGGAAGCTGCACCCCATCATGCTATCACCTCCGTCCACGCTGAGGCTGGGGCCTCGGGCGCTCTCACAACCAGCGCCCCACCAGCCGCGCTAGAGCATATTAACTTCTGGAAGGAGGATGAGCTGAAATTGAAGGCTGCTCACCCTGAAAATGAGGTAGAAGAGGGCGGGCATGAGTTTGTTTTGTGTAAATTAAAAATGCGATCTACCCAGAATTCGATTCCGAGCATTTTGGAATGTGTATGGCTCTGTTCCACACTCTTTTCCGAATAAGGGCTAGGAAGCTGGACATTTCATGGCATACTATGAAGAGATTTTTGTCGTGTTTCTGGGACAGGGGGATGTTCCAGATGCTGGGGAAGGGATTTTTACTGTTTCCGGGGAAGGGGGACATTTGATTACACGCTAAGCTCAGTTCATCTATGCTTTCTCATACATATCATATTGCCATTATATTGTAGAATTAATTGACCACTGTAGCACGAACTCAGGGCCCCCGTCGATTGTTTGGGGTTCAGTTCATCTAAGCTTTTTCTTTTTAGCCCCTTCTGTCACGGTTGGGCAAGTTCCTTCAGCCTATTTGGCCTACCTCTGGACTGTAACATACACACAGGTTGCTGTAGGTTAGGCTAAACAGCCATTCGGGGAAGCTGCCAAGAAGTTGCTGTACGGCACTGTTGTGTAACATGCACTGATTCTTTTTTGGGCTACGCCAAGCAGCTTCTAGGCAGCTCCCTTTCCCTGTCCTTGAGCCAAACTTGAAGCTAGCTTGTGCGTCTGAAAGCTGATATGACAGGCATTCAAATGCAGCTGACAGCTTTGGGCTTGCCCCAGTGGCTGGCTAATGGAGCTGTTGGGAAGTTGCCATGAGTAGCCCAATAATGAAACATTGGTAACATACATACATAGGGAGAGGCATTGATCTATATAGAGATAGATCTATATAGATCTATATTGGCGAAGCTGGATTTTTGAAAATCGGCATTGGGCACCTTCCAAAAATCAAAATCTGGTTTTACAATTATGACATAGGGCACCATATCATATTGCAGGCGCTTAGACTGGATCTTCCGGTGTCTATCTGATGTAACTGCATATGTTGTAGATATACACAATATATCTATTTGCTATACCGTATATAGATCTATATGGATCTGTATTTTGGGGAAATATAGATCTATTTGCCGCCCCCTATACATACATGCTAATGACTCTCTATATGGAATTGCTCAACCTTTCTGTCTCACACCTCAGTGCTTTTCTTTTCTTTTTACGCGTTTCTTAGCAGCTTCTAGGCAGCTCCCTGAGCCAGCCACTAGGCTACACCAAACTATGTCAGCAGTTCTGGACAGCTGATTGTGTCAGCTTCAAGGTGCACTAGGCTGCGCCAGGTTTGGCTGGATAGCCAGTCAGCAAAGCTGCCTAGAAGCTGCTGCTCGTAGCTGAAAAGGAAAGCACTGTCCAACGTGTTCTCGCTTTCACTCCCACCCTCGCTCAAAATTCAAAATTCAAAATTTGAAATGAGAAGCAGCAGCGTGACGACAGCAAAAAGCGTGGTGGGAAAGAAGAGTTCTACACGTCAGATGCCAAGTTTGATGAACGCTTTAAACTTTGTTATGATATGGAAGGTGATAAGGTGGGTGGTTGGTTGGGTGGTTGGGTGGTTATGATATGGAAGGTGATAAGGTGGTTGGGTGGTTGGGTGGTTATGATATGGAAGGTGATAAGGTGGGTGGTTGGGTGGTTATGATATGGAAGGTGATAAGGTGGGTGGTTGGGTGGTTATGATATGGAAGGTGATAAGGTGGGTGGTTGGGTGGTTATGATATGGAAGGTGATAAGGTGGGTGGTTGGGTGGTTATGATATGGAAGGTGATAAGGTGGGTGGTTGGGTGGTTATGATATGGAAGGTGATAAGGTGGGTGGTTGGGTGGTTATGATATGAAGGGTGATAAAGTGGGTGGGTGGGTGAGTGATTATGATATGAAGGGTGATAAGGTGGGTGGTCGGGTGGGTTGGACAGGGAGTGGATGGGATGAGAATATGGGATGGGACGGGGTTTGGTTCTTTGTGTGGATGTAAGTATTTATGTGGGGTGGGTAGGGGTGGGGTGGGAGGCGCAGGGGATGAGGTGATGAGAGATCTTTGTGTGTCTTGTTGTTGTCGTTGGCACTGTTTCTTTTTTGGGCTACACGTAGCAGCTTCTAGGCAGCTCCTTTTCCCCGTCCTTGGGCCACACCTGAAGCTAGCTTGTGGGTTTACAAGCTGATATGACATGCATTCCAATGCAGCTGTCACCTTCCAGCCTGGATGTACAGCTGTCACCTAGCTTGTGGGTTTACAAGCTGATATGACATGCATTCCAATGCAGCTGTCACCCTCCAGCCTGGATGTACAGCTGTCACCTAGCTTGTGGGTTTACAAGCTGATATGACATGCATTACAATGCAGCTGCAAGCATTGGGATTGACTCATCCCCCCCGCCTCCCGCCCCACCCCTACCCACCCCACATAGATACTTACGCAGCCAAAAAAACAAACAGTGCGCTCAAGCTCACTAGCCACCTCGAAGCTCAAGCTCAGTAAAGAAAAGAAAGAGAACAAAGAAACAGTGCGCTAAAGCTTACTAGCCACTTCGAAACTCAAGCTCAGTAAAGAAAAGAAAAAGAAAATAGAAACAGTGCGCTCAAGCTCACTAGCCACCTCGAAGCTCAAGCTCAGTCAAGAAAAAATAAACAGCGTGCTGAAGCTCAAGCTCAGTCAAACAAGTTCGATGCAGCGTCGCCTGCGACGCAAAAAAATGGCGGAGAGTGATCGCAACGGAGCGACAGGTGGCAACGGAAGCGAGTAAGTTACGAGAGCGTTGGCTGACGTGTCAGGCTTCATCATGGTCAGACGGTCGGTCGGTCTGTCGGTCGGTTAGTCGGCTCGGTCGGTCAGTCGGTCGGCGTCGGTCGGTCGGTCGGTCGGTCGATCGGTCGATCGGACAAATGGGTAAACATGGGTGCTCCCGCCCCCCAGAAGGGGGGGCTCCGCCAAAAAATAAAAGAAACAGTGAGCTCAAGCTCACTAGCCACCTCAAAGTCAACAGTCAAGACCATAAGACACTTCGAAGCTAATCCTCAAACTCATATCTATTTTTGAAGTGAACTTCATGCTCATCACTGGAAGCCCTCAACCCTATACCAAAGCCAAGCATAAGAGACTCTAACGACTACCATAGAAAATTATGTCCAACCTCACTTCACTTCACCCCACTCCAGCCCTACTCATTTTAGCCCAAACCAAACCAAAGCAAACCAATCCAATCCAAACCAACCCAGCCCAACCCAACCCAACCCAACCCAACCCAACCCAGCCCAGCCCAACCCAACCCAACCCAACCCAACCCAACCCAACCATATCCAATCCAATCCAACCCAACCCAATCCAATCCAACCCACCCCTCCCAACCCAATCCAACCCAATCAAATCAAATCAAATCCAAGCCAACCCAAGCCAACCCAAGCCAACCTACTCCTCCCCACCCCGTTGCTCCTCACAGCCTTGGTATGCACGAGCCCCTCCTAGCAAGAAGGTTTTAGATGTCGATGACAAGAGCACACTCAGGAGTGCAGACACCTCCACTTGTCATGCCCTCCCTCTCCTGCCGACATCCTATCTCACCATGACCCCTCGCAATGCCCTCCCTCCCCCGCCATCATCTCATCTCTCCACGAGTGTGCTCCCAGCCCCACGGCGCCGTAGAGGCACCAGTTGCAGCAACAGCAGCAGCAGCAGTAGTAGCAGTGACGATTCAAGCAGTAGTAGCAGTGGCAGCAGCAGCGGCAGCAGTAGTGATAGTGGTAGTGATAGTGGCAGTGAAGGATCGAGAGGCAGGTCTAAGCACAGGCGACGCTCGTCGCACAAGCACTCCTCCTCCACCCACAGAGGCACGCAGAAGTCGAAACAGAGGAGCAGTAGAGGTAAGCGCTCCTCAAAGGGCCGCAGCAGAAGTGATAAGGATAGACACTCGTTGGAAGCCAGTGGTGGAAAACCGAGGCGGGAGTGGGAGGATGGAGAGGCGGGGCAGAAAGTCAGGGGTGGTAACCCGAGGCGGGAATCTGAGGATGGAGACGAGAGAAAGAAAGTCAGTGGTGGGAAGCGTAGGCGAGAATCCGAGGATGGAGACGAGAGAAAGAAAGTCAGTGGTGGGAAGCGGAGGCGAGAGTCTGAGCATGGAGACGAGAGAAAGAGAGGTAGCCACAGCCGGAGCAGACTTACAAAGAAGAGTGGGCACGGCAAGGAGAGACATGGACGCAAGGACAAGAGGGGGGGCAAGGACAGGAGAGAGGGTAAGGAGAGGCGAAGAGGTGGTGAGCCCAGCAAGCACAAGCAGCTGAGCAGCGAGCTATTGGCTGCTGTTGCCGCTGCAGGAATCCCACTCCCAGCCTCCATATCTGCTTCTTCTCTCAAGGTAGGTCTGTTCTGGACACCGCCTCATGGTGTGCCTCACGGTGCCTCCTGTGTGCCTCACGGTACGTAACGGTGTGCCTCACGGTGCCTTTGGTGTGCCTCACAAGGTGCCGGAGGGTGCCCCACGGTGTTCCTCACGGAATCCCACTTCCAGCTTCCATATCTGCATCTTCTCTCAAGGTAGGTCTGTTCTTGACACCGTCTCATGGTACCTCACAGGGCCTCCGGTGTGCCCTACGGGGTGCGGGGGGGTGTCTCACAGAATCCCACTCCCAGCTGCCGTATCTGCATCTTCTCTCAAGGTAGGTCTGCTCCGGACACCGCCTCACGGTGTGCCTCACGGTGCCTTTGGTGTGCTACACGGTTCCCTCGGTGTGCCTCACGGGGTGCCTCACGGAATCCCACTCCCAGCTTCCATATCTGCATCTTCTCTCAAGGTAGGCCTGCTTGTTATTTGCAGATTATTATTAGTAGGAGTAGTAGTAATAATAATAATAATAATAATAATAACAACAATAATAATAATGAGTAGCTTATAATCAGGCTATACGCATATGAATATGTATCAGACACTCACTCACTCACTCGCTCACTTTTTAATCAGGTTATACGCAGATAAATTTGTTGGTTACAGATATATCAAAAACAGGGGGCTACAGCAGGGGGTTGCAGCACTTTTATTGTAAGGACCCCCCCACACACACTTTTATTGTAAGGACCCCCCCCCACACACTTTTATTGTAAGGACCCCCCCCACACACACTTTTATTGTAAGGACCCCCCCACACACACTTTTATTGTAAGGACCCCCCCCACACACACACTTGTATTGTAAGGACCCCCCACCACCACACTTTTATTGTAAGGACCCCCCCCACACCAAACCCAGATATAAAAAAGCAAGAGCCCAACTCACACTAGGGAAGAAAGCAATCTCTATATCTCGGTGATGATAGTCTTTATGCAGGGAAGACCTGGGCCCCTTTGCTTTGGGCTGAGCCCCCAGGTTCACCCCATTGTCCGTCCGTCCGCCTGTCCGTCTGTCCGTCCGTGCGGCCATGCGAAGCCTGACATGTAAGCCAACTGTCTCGTTACTAACTGTACAATGGTCTCTCCCTTCAGGATGGGCGCAAAAGTGTGGCGCAGCTGAGGGCGGAGCGAGTGCAGAGGGAGGCAGCGGAAAGAGAGAGAGAGCGGAGAGTTATGATGGGAGCCTTGATTGATGAGAAGAACGCAAAGAGTGATACAGCGGAGGCGTACAACACTGGTTTCGGATTCTCTACGGGGCTGAAGAAACGCAGGTTTGAGAGATAGGCTTAAATTATCTTGAATTTGAATTGTCACATGGTTTTTTGGAGGAGCCCCCTTTTCAGGGGGGCGGGAGCCCCCAGATTTACCCCGTTGTCCGTTTGTCTGACCGACGACCGAGACGTGACGACTGACACGTCAACCAACTGTTTTATAACTAACTGGCTTCGGTCCGCGCCATTGCCACCTGTCGTTCCAATAGCCGACACTCTCCGCCAAATTTCCGCGTCGCTTGCGACGCTGCCTAGAACTTGTTCAGCCACCTCTGGGCTGCTTACCGTCAACCACTTCCAAATATCCCGTGCTATGCCCACGGAAACCAGGGAGCACACACTTAGTGGATTAGAAAGGTTAAAGATGTATCCAAAATAAATAAATAAATAGTACGCCTTATTACGAGGTGTGAGGTTGAGGGGGCAAGCCCGTTTGCTTTCACTGGGGCCAACCACCAATACAGATGTGTACCACCAAAAATATATTGTAGTATTTGATCCTAGGTCCTCCGTCGTACCCTTACTGACAAGATTTGGCTGAGTCAGACTAGTCCTAAAAATTGAAAATTCATATGCCTTGTCACAGGGCGTGCGATTTTAGGAACCTTCCCGTTCGCACGCACCGTACATATTGGAGAGTGGATACTATGATGGGTTTTGGACTATCGCGTAAGAGCACCGAGGGAAAATCTCTAATTCTTCAAGGAGGCAGGTCTGGAATTCGGGCTAGGGTTTGAACCGCAGACCTGTCTGGCTGGATTCTACTGAACCATACAGCTAGAGCTTTATCCACTATACTCGTCCAATATCCGTCTAAGTTACAATTTGGTGGGAGCCGGATCTTAGAGTACTTCAGTACAGTGAACCTTGGCATCCCTCCCCTTACCGCTCTCCTTTCGGCCTCTAGTTTGCTTCCTTTTTTTACTGCCGTAGGTGCAGGAAGTATTGGCAAATGGGTTGGCAAACGACCGTTTGCCAAACTGAATTATACCAGAACTGAGCCAGCTGGGTGGGTCGTTAGCTGCCTGGCGTTTGCCAAGTTTGTCCAGCACCTTCCATTCAAACAAACTCAGTTCGACTGGTCCAGATCGCCTTGATCGTTCCTTGCATGCACTGATTTCGAGTTGCACTGAGCTGGTCGCGCCTGTCGAAGCTGGTCGCGCCTGTCTCACTGACTGGTTTGACCGCCAGCGGTTTTGAATGGCAGCGATTTGACCGCTAGTCGGATGCCACGTTTCCATGTCCCAGACCCGAAGGCGGTCAGGCCCATCAACCATTTTATCCGGTTGATTCGCCCACCGTCGTTCCGTTGCATGGATCTGCTCCGAGCCTGGACTAGTACCCTTGGAGAAGTTCGGACACTCAATCCTGTCTTACAAAAAAGATTAGTTGCACCGACCATCCCCCACCAAATAAAAAAACAAAAACACCACCAACAATACCAACTCACTCTCTCCCTGGCTAGCTGGTGATGATGAACATGTACCAAGGGAATGTAATTTGCCAAATGTTTCCAGGTCTAAACCTGAGTAACTTTATCCAGAACAAGTAAAAATCACGTTTGCCAAGTTATTCTTGCCATCAAATTTCGAGACATCAAAAATGGAAAAAAGAGCCATTTGCCAACTCTTAATCTTGCTAATTAATACTGCGCCTACGGTGTTCATACGGGTTCCTAGTTTGTTTTCCAGGTTTTTGAGGGTGCCTCAAAAACCCTCATGCTTTTATTATAACTTGGATTATTATAACTTGGATGGTAGGCAGGCTGTGCTGCTGTCCTGTCTCGGCAATGATTTGCTGAGTTTATGTAACGAACCCTCTCTCAGTGAACCCCAGGAAGCTTGGTGACAACCAAGGAGATGGTGTTGAATCTATTATGTCCTCGACACACCCCTGATGTACTGGGTTTTTTTGCTTTGTGGGTGCTTTTTTCTTTTTGTTTAAAGCCCAGAGTCTCATAAACCCTCGCGGTGTCAAGTAGACTTTAACATGTAATGTAATGTGATGTGACTTGGATGATGTCAGATGATAGCAGTTATAGGTCCACCTACACTAATCATTGAATAATACGGATGGTTTTTAATGCATAGAAAGACTACGTCTTCGAGCTCGTTTCGAAAGTTTACATATAAGGTTTACATTTACCCTGGTAATTGTTTTTACTGCTAAAGACGGCGAGCAGCTGTCAGCAGATCGCCGGTAGAAGATGTCTGGCTGACCGAATAGTTCCGGAGTATGCGGGGTGTACGGGAACCTTCTAGGTGTTCCGATATCTTCCAGGAAGTTGCGTCACACTCTGCTGTACCACAGAGTGTGCTCACCATTCCTTCCAGCTATACTCAGGGTTTACGCATTACTATACCCTTGACAGAGTGTATTTATAGCTACGCTCTCTCTGCTGGAATGTCCCATTTCTCTTTCTAGAGTGCCTCCCCAGACTCATTGCCTCTACGACCTTTTCAACACTCCGTTGACAGGTTATCGGCCCACCTTGGCGCTGCACCACTGTGCGCGGGATCCGCGGGGACGCGGGGATCCACAATGAGGTCTGGTAGTATCCAGTTTTTTCATAACGAGAAGCTGACTCGCTTCAATGTCGCCATCTGGCGCACATGGATGCGAGATCTCTTTGACGCTGGCTTTACAACGCGTCTGTGAGGACTCTGAGTATGTGGACCCATCCAGACGCTCTGGCGCACCTGATCCAGCTGCTCAAGAGCTGACTACGACTGGATTGAGGGGCTGCTTCCTGCAGCATCTCACCGTGCTGCCACGCTGTCGCGTCCTCCAGGTGGAGGGCAAGGGAAAGCTCTGGCAATAGAGCTGGAGCCGGGGGTAAAACTGCTGCTCCTCCCGGACAGCAGGGTTGCCCCCAACCCGAGTGAGTCGGAGGCGTATGCCCTTGATGATGCTGATGCGAATAGGTCGAAAGCTTCTCTGGTGACTGTGACTTTGATTTTACGCGACGCTCCTGACTTGTTTTGCCCTCCTGATTCGCCCCTGATTCTCGAAGATTCGGATGTAGATCTTTTGATCCAGGAACTAGCTAGTGTCGGCTAGTGTTGGGGATTACATCTCCGAGTATGATGATTTGTCACGTATGATTCTAGACGCAGTTCATGAGCGCTTTGCTCCTTGCGTGCGCATTACTTGATGGTGAAAGCCACCGAGCTCATGTACCACGAGGTAGTCATTAGGATCATCTTTAACATGGGATTGCCTATTGACCACGCTTCGCATCCACCATTCAAATGCTATAAACTCCCTCACCCGTTTACATGTATGCATGTACCCCCTCCCACATCTGGTGGACGCGGCCGCGATGGCTGAGGAAGAGGAGCTGGATGTAATGGCGACCGCGGTGGTCGAGGTGGAGGTTTCATGTAGCAGGTCGGGCTGCACTCACGTGCACCCACTACGGGAAGGCCGACCACCTCGCTGCCACGTTTCTACTACGTCCCAAGTCTGGCGCCCCTGCGCCGCTTCTCCCTCTCCTCCTACTCCTTGCACTCCAGAAGAATAGCTTGTATGCAGCTGGTGCATAACCGAGGTCTTCTAGGAACTACGTGCTCTCCTTCGCTTTCTACGAAGCCAAGCTAAGTCTGGTTCAGTAGATTCGCAATGGCATATGATACGTGCTTGAGAAGGGAGAGGACTATACGAGTTTTGTGGTGACCTGATTAGAAGAATAAATTATGTCAAGAGCGGTACCCCTCTTGAAATTATTCTTTGGTGTTACCTAGATGTGTCTTTACTTTGTCTTGTTGTTTTCAACATGCTATGTCACACTAAGTGTATGGCAAAGGCGGAGTAAGCTAGGCCCGAGGTCTGAAGAGGGGCGGTTCTTGGGCTATTGTGATGTGAGCAAGGGTTAGAATGTTGAGTACCGGCAATGCGCCAGGTGGTAGTTTCGCGTGACTGCGTTTACTATGAGGAATTTGTACAAAGTCCTGCGCCTGGGCACTCGGTATATGAAGGAGTCCTTTGATAGGTGGAGCAGACACTGCTGTCAACAGTGATTCTGACTTAGACGAGGACAACGCCCTACAGGTATCCCCTCCCCTGGTAGTTGTAGATAGGCCAGGTAGTAAATATGGTCCTCAGACCAGACCTGGTGCTATCGTGCTTATCGTAGTGAGGTAGAGGAGCTTGGTACTGTGTAAATGCCGTACACAATTCATTCAGCGCGAAGGTCCGACGCTAGTAGTTCCCCGCGCCTCCATTCCGGTAGCTTAGCGGGTGTTGGTGGTTCTAGGGCTGACTTACAGTGCTTGATAATCCGCTGTTCGAATCGGATGTAGTTCAGCCTCTAGCCGGCCCACTACCTATCATGCCTTCATCTTTAGACTCTGATGAGCTAGGTGCTGTAGCAAAACGAATGGGTGGGTACGGGGAGGCCAGGTCTATAGAACCTGTGCAGTCTGTTGAAAGTTTCAGCACGGGTAGGATGCTCCGGGCTGGGACAGCCTGCCGGAGTGTTGCCTGCCGGGGCCCCTGTACAGCAAATGTACTGGGGGCTCCTGGGAAAGCGATTTTAGCTTGTCTCCGAATTTGTCTGGAGCGTTGACAATCTCCTGCTCCTTCTTCGCCGCTTTGTTCGGCTGTTTATGACCATCTCCCCTTAGCAACTCCTGCGGCTTTAGGCCTCCGCAGGAGTGCTCGGATAGCCGCTCAAGGTGAAAACGTCTCTATTCCTTATTCTTCCTCTTCTGTTTTTCTCGCTGGTTTTGTTTGCCAAGCTCTCTTTCTTCGTTCTCTTTCGGTTTCCGTTCCGGTTTTTCTGTCCGTGCTACCTTGTTGAAGCTCATGTTGCCCGTTTCACACAATTAAAGCGGATGCATGCGGACTGGTAGCGTTGGCGTGTTGCATGCGGGCAGGTAGAGTTCTTGCACAGCAGTTCCAAACTGTTGCAACTTAGTTTGCTTCCTGCGACCGGCGATTCCCTTTGCTCTTGATCTGCCTCTTGCCTTCGACTTAACTGTCGACTGCGAGACTGCCTAGTCGATCTGCTTAGGTTTGCTCGGTTGGCTTGTTCTTACTTACTGCGATTTTGTTGCTGCTGAGAGCTCTTGACTGGATTGACTTGCTCATGTTCTGGATTGGTTGGATGCATACGCCAGCATGCATGGTTGAAAGGCAAGTTGGATTGCATGTTGGGTTGCATGGTGGATGTATGGTTGAATGCTTGTTTGCGCAACCTTCACACAACCACCTTAGCACAGCCATGTTGAAATGCATGGTTGGGATACGCAGTTGAAATGCATTGTTGTGTGAACTCATGATGTAGTGTGGTTCCTTGGCTGTGTTGTTTGTGTAGGTGTCACTTGTGACTGTCTTGGTTTGATGGAGGTCTCATGGTTGGTTGCATGAGTTGTGTATTTGTTGAGGGCTACAACCTCATGTACACACCTACAACCTCGAATTGTGTGAATTATAATTGTCTCTCGTCTTTGGACATGTTTGGCTTGTATAACACACAAGTTCTTACCGGCTTCACTTGTCGATGCTCTTGATGTTCCTCAAGTAAGGTGTATCTGAGTTCCAGGTGTCAAGCCCTTACTTCTAAGATGGACTATCAAGACAGGTGGAGAAAATCAAGTGTCGCTTATGCGTTACAAGTTTCTGATGTGCTTGTACATGTGTTCCAGTGAGTGCATGTGAGTGTGAGGTTTCATTCAGGTGCGATACACACCTGATGAAGATTATTTGTGGAATATGTTCCTTCTTGGTTGTTGGTTGTACATGTGTTAGATGTACTCGTGTTGGTTGTAGAGCCGTTCAAGGCATTTTCATCTCAAGTGATTTTTGGGGATGGTTGCAGCCTGGGTGATAGACTGATGTTATGATGACCTTTTCTCATAATTCAATTCACATAATCACACTCATTGAAGTTGTGTTCAGTGAATTAGGTGGAGATTTGGTTAAACATAAATTTGGATTTGATATACTAGGCTGTCCGAACCTGACTGTCACATGGGAGTCACCCATGAGTAGGTACATGTCTGGTTTTGCGTCGCATCGGTGCTTGCATGTATTTGCAGCAGCTGGACGCACCCCACTGGAGGCACTAGAGCTCGTGTCACCAACTTTGTGTGAGATGTGCACCATTTGTAGTGAAGAAGTAGCTGCATGCTCAACCCTTCTACTTGGAGTAATTGCATGGTAACTTGCTGCACACCTATAGTGCTGCTCATACATTCCTTAACTTGGAGGTGACGGTTCGTGTCGTGTATGTTGAAGTTAAACAGTTAGAGCTGTTTTATTGTGCTTAGTTTGTTACCTTAGAAGGTAAAAGCAAATGTGTTATGTCAGACAGTTCAAGGCATGCATTGATCTTATTGATCTTGTATGGTGCTATTACTCTCTCTTGTTTGAAAGTATACGCTCAAGTGATTGCACATTATTGTGAAATCATTATACCATGATTGTACTAAGGGCTTCTATGGTCTGATCTGAGTTTTGTTTTGGCTTTACTGTCAATTTTTGTGCTGTATGTTTTGAAAGGAGTGTTGCATCTCTGAATGTCTCACATCTCAGTGTTCCCATGCTTGTTGCTAGTGGTGAAGCATGTGCGCTGTGCCTATGCCCATTGTCTCTCATTGTCGACATACGTTTGATACCGCTGTCTTGTGTGATGATACTTGGGTAAGTGCAAACATACGAGACGCTTTTAGTCTAGAGTGGTTGCACTTGCTTCTGGAAATTGTTTTTGTCTGCAAAGAAGTGATGTGGTTTCAGCCACTTAAGGTTGACCTAGATTGACAGGCACAATGTAGTGTGCCGGTTAAGGTACACTTTCTTCGGTAGAGAACTACAAGCTGGAGCCTAACGCTATGCATATTGGTAATATACACCATTATGTGAAGTGTTGGTATGTGATAAAGTGACGTGCTTGCCTGCTTGGTGTATGTTGGGAGAGTGAAGGTGGTGTACATCAACATCAAGGAGGACACGGCTACTCCCTTTACCAAGGGATTGGCTCCAGGACCTTTATGGGACCATGTCAAGATGCATGGTAGGGTGACCTACAAGGTTGTCCTATTTTATGAACACTGGCTACTTTGGTTTGGTTAGAGTCATGCTTTGGTTTGCTTTGCGCTTTCTTAGTAGTGTCTTATATCTTTCCTTGGTCAATTCTTAAGTGGTCATTGGTTTCGGTGGAAGGTGGAAATTTACTCAGACCACCCTTAAAGCAATTTTATGGTTTTCTGACACTTGGTTCCATAGGCAGATGGTTAATTACGTGGAGTTTATCATATATCAGCTATTTCTTTCTGCTTCACTTTGTTGAATTCACTAGCCACCTCTAGATGATTAGTGAATTAGGTGGAGATTGGTAGTTAGTTTCTAGTTCAGTTTCACTTTGAATTTTTCAGTGAAATACTGGGTATTTTGCAGTTGTACTTTCAGATGTACTTGCGGTAGTACTTGCAGATGTACCTCCATACACCTATACTCTTCCAAGTGTATGTCAGTAGGTTCATTCCACTTAGTTAGTGACGTAGCTGGGGATTTATGATAATTAACTTTCATAAATCTTCTTACTTAAATCATTGAGTAAGAAACCAGTTACACATGGTTTTTTCATCCCAGCCTAGTCATGGATTGCTATGCTAAGAGTAGTATCTAAGGTGAAGGATTTTTTCCCATCAAGTTTTTATTTCAGTGGATGAAATTTACAGTGACTTATACATAAGTTTTATGCTTATCAGACATTTCGATATGATCGTGGTGACTTATTCTTCATACCATCTTCTACATAAATGTCAGAAGTGATATGAATAAACTAGCTTCTATGTTTCTATTAAATGTCCGGTTGCTTAGTACTATTAGTATTAACTTGAAGGTTGGATTAAATTATGTGCTGTCCTCACATAATATTTTACTTTCCCCTTATTACTTTCAGCGGTAAGAATTTTACAGCTCCGCAAAAACTGCAGCCACATAGATATATAGACATCCTTGGATCAAGGATGTGGCTACGAACAGAGTTGTAGTAGTCGTTGGATGATGATATTCTTAGACCTGCTATAAGCTTTATTTCTATGAGCTTTATTTATATTATTTTATATTCAAACTTTTCAGTCAGCTGCTACATAGGTGGAGTGTCAGCAGATCGCCGGTAGAAGATGTCTGGCTGACCGAATAGTTCCGGAGTATGCGGGGTGTACGGGAACCTTCTAGGTGTTCCGATACCTTCCAGGAAGTTGCGTCACACTCTGCTGTACCACAGAGTGTGCTCACCATTCCTTCCAGCTATACTCAGGGTTTACGCATTACTATACCCTTGACAGAGTGTATTTATAGCTACGCTCTCTCTGCTGTAATGTCCCATTTCTCTTTCTAGAGTGCCTCCCCAGACTCATTGCCTCTACGACCTTTTCAACACTCCGTTGACAGCAGCCAAATTGCTGACTGGAGCTGTGTAACCAAGTTCAAGTTCCAATTAGACTCCACATTCATATTATCAGATATGTGCACACCTGGATACGTATTTGTAATGTGTAATCCGATTAGTGTGCAACTGTGCTCCCTGGTTTGGTTTCGTTTTTTGTTTGGTTGGTGTCCGTGGGTATCGCACTGGGAAACTTGGAATTGGAAGACAGTAAGCAGCCCCGAGTTAGCTGAAAAACCATGTAAAAATTCATTTCGAATTCAAATATTATGTGCATGTAGACGCAGTCTAGCAATGCATTTGCATTTGGTACCATCCTAGTCATCCAGCAAGTGTGTGTGAGATGCATTTTTCTTTTTTTAGTAGTGCAAGGTATTTCATCCCAGCATGCATGAAGAGATTGGATCGAACATATTTTGGTCATAGTAATGTTTATAATGTTGAAGTGACTACGGTGACTATAGCAAGCTCCGGCTTACGCTATGGTGTCCTTAACTTCACGTCCTGTGAGTAACGGTATTACACGGATGTAACAATTTCAATTTCAATTTGAAGTGACTGCCAAAGACAGCCAGCAGCCTGACACTTCACTGGTATTTGTTTTCCTGCCGAAGACAGCAAGTAGCCAAATTGCTGGCTGAAGCTATGTACCCAAGTTCAAGTTCAAGCAGCCTGAAAAACTGGAGCCATGTAACCAAGCTCAAGTTGAAGAAAAAAAACAAAAAAGATACCCAAAGCTGAAGTTTGTCTTGCTTCTCGTAGACGATGGGGCAGAGGCACAGTAGTAGGGAGAGGCATCGATCTATATAGAGATAGATCTGTATAGATCTAGATAGATCTATATTGGCGTAGCTGGATTTTTGAGAATCGGCATAGGGCACCTTACAAAATTAAAATATGGTTTTACAATTATGGCATAGGGCACCATATCATGTTGCAGGCGCTTCGACTGGATTTTCCGGTGTCTATCTGATGTAACTGCATATGTTGTAGTTTTACACAATATATAAATTTGCTATATATAGATCTATATATATATTTTGGGGGGGCAATATAGATATATTTTCCGCCCCCTACACAGTAGATAGCAACACAGTTGTTACACAGATGGTACAGTTGTTACACAGATGGTACAGTTGTTACACAGATGACACAGTTGTTACACAGATAGTACAACGATTGGTGTCGAGATAAAGGCAAGATGGACTCGCCAGAACTAATAGCGGTAAGAGCCGGCGGCCTTAGGGCCTGCCGGTGCTACAATCTAAGCGCCCTAGCTGACTGATGGTATCAGTCACTAGCTGGCAGTCGGTCCAGAGTCGTAGACCTGGCCGGGCGTAACCGTGTACAAGGTCAGTATTATGATGATGATGATGATGATGATGATGATGATGATGATGATTACATTTTCCTGGTGCCCTGCTGGACTCCAAATGTGCCCTCGGCCTGACGGAGTCAAGGGGGACTTATGAACATCATGCACAAAGAAGAAAAGAAAAATAAATAATTTGATGTGCCATTCTGATTGGTGAATTTTTTCGTCGGTCATCCGACTACCTAAATCCAACCAGAATCGTGATCCAAGCACGCTAGGGTATGGTACGACCCGTAAGGCGTACCATAACATAAGCTCTCGAAACCGCACTTCGGGGCCAGGGTTGTTCAGGACCACGGTGGTTGGGAGTTTGGTTTGTTTGTCCTCGACACACCCCTGATGTAATGTTTTTTTTTGCTTTGTGGGTGGTTTTTCTTTTTGTTTAAAGCACAGAGTCTCATACACCCTCGCGGTGTCAAGTAGACTTTAACACGTAATGTAATGTAAAGGACGCTGCATCCTCCATCGCAGACACAATGTTGAAGGGTACGATGCGTTGCATGATGTTGGTTGGTCCCATTGCTAGAAAGATTACTAATTAATTTTTGGAGGCTCGACCCCGCGGTGTTTTCCTCGGAGTATTGAAATTGAAATTGTTACATTCGAGTAATGAGGTCACTCTCAGGACGTGAAGTGAAGGACACCACAGTGTAAGCCGGAGCTAGCCGTATTCACCGTTTTTCCTCAGGGTATTCATTGCACTTGGGAGGCATAATGAGCGGGTAGAACATTGCATAGTCTTCAAAGAAAATGTTGTACAGGCGTTCACACACTGATCGAGTCACAAGTGGACCGTTGCTGCTCGTATGTTCGTGGGCGTGGCTGGTGGGATAGCCGTAGAGGCTTTGGTTCCTGTGGAGGCCATATCCAGTCAGTAGGTGACCCAAGTTAAGCTGCTCAGCAATGGCTTTGGACACGTCAGGCATACGCTCCTTGTGGTACACAAATATCATGTTGTAGTGGCGCAGGCCATATAACCTCAAACCGCAGTGGGTGGCCTGCCCAAGGTGCATGGGGTACATGGGAGTTATAACAGGTAGCACTTGGACAAGTCACACACACACACACACACACACACAAAGATCATGTTGCAGTGGCGCAGGCCATATAACCTCAAACCGCAGTGGGTGGCCTGCCCAGGGGCATGGGATACATGGGAGTTAGAACAGGTAGCACTAAGACAAGTCACACACACGCACAAATACACACTCACACACAAACATATACACACACACACAAACATACACACTCACTTACGCACACACAAACATACACACACTCACACACAAGCATACTCGTAAACCCCCAAACACAAACTTACACACACTAACATACACACACTCGTACACGCAAGCATACACACACTGACACACACTAAGATACACACACTCACACACACTAACATGCACACACTCACACACAAGCATACACACAAACCCACACACACTAACACACACACACTCACACACACAAGCATGCACACGCACACATACACATACTCACTCACACACACAAGCATGCAAACACACACACATACTCACTCACACGAACATACACACACTCACACACACAAACATACACACACTCACTTTCCACACACAAGCATGCACGCACACTCACACCTTTTCCACCAGACCAACTACCCACCTGGAGTCCTAGGTGGTCATGCGAAACCCATTCATCAGCCAAGTCGATAAATATGTGAATATCTTCCACTGTAGCTGCAAATCGGAGTCGCTTGACCAACTGCACACACAAACAGAAGCTCTGTTTATGGCTGTTCTTTCAACTATTTTTGAGGGTGGGTTAGGGTGGGTCGATATTTGGATGATATTTGGATGACATTTGAGACGACATTTGAGAAATATTTGGATGATATTTGTGACGATACTTTTTTTTTGATGCTATTTGGATGCTATTTGGATGCTATTTGGTTGATATTTGGGAAGATATTTGGACGCGATTTCAGACGATATTTGGACGATATTTGGATGATATTTGGATGTTATTTTGACAATATTTGGCTGATATTTGGGACGATATTTGGATGATACTTGGGACGATATTCGGACGATATTTGGATGATATTTGGATGATATTTGGGACGACATTTGGATGATATTTGGATGATATTTGGGACGACATTTGGATGATATATGGACGATATTTGGATGATATTTGGGACGACATTTGGACGATATTTAGATGCTATTTGAGGGGTGGGAGGGCAATCTTTTGCAGGCGAGGAGTATGCATGGACCTTCATGGAAGTTATGTACACACTAACAGAAGCGTGGCGGGGGGTTTTGACCCCTCCTCACCCCTGACCCCCCCACACACAACACCACCACCCACCCACCCACCCACAACAAACAGAACTGTGGCGGTAAAGTTGTTAGACCCCTCCTTACCCCTGCCCCCTACCCCCCCACCCACCCACCCACACACAAACACACACACCTAACAGATGTTCGTGACTGTGCGTAGCTATGTGCAGCTACCTGACTGTGTATGTCTATGTGTAACTGCATGAATGTGTGTAAGTAGCTACATTCTTAGGCATCGCCCTAAACATTACTTAGTCCAAGGATCCACACTGAAGCCATCAAGTTGAAGCCTGTAAAAAGCCTAACTTAGCCTATTCAACGCCTGTAAACTTAGCCTGTAAAAATGCCTTCACTTAGCCTATAAAGCACCTATAAACTTAGCCTGTAAAACGCCCTAACTTAGCCTAATAAAGCACCTATAAACTTAGCCTGTAAAAGCCTAACTTAGCCTATAAAGCTCCTATAAACTTAGTCTGTAAAAGCCTAACTTAGCCTATAAAGCACCTATAAACTTAGCCTGTAAAAGCCTAACTTAGCCTATAAAGCACCTATAAAACTTTCTAGCCTGTATAAAAGCCTAACTTAGCCTATAAAGCTCCTATAAACTTAGCCTGTAAAAGCCTAACTTAGCCTATAAAGCACCTATAAACTTAGCCTGTAAAAGCCTAACTTAGCCTATAAAGCACCTATAAACTTAGCCTGTAAAAGCCTAACTTAGCCTGTAAACTTAGCCTGTAAAAGCCTAACTTAGCCTATAAAGCACCTATAAACTTAGCCTGGAAAAAAAGCCTAACTTAGCCTGTTATAGGCCTGTAAAAGCCTAAGTTAACCTATAAAGCACCTATAAACTTAGCCTGTAAAAGCCTAACTTAACCTATAAAGCACCTATAAACTTAGCCTGTAAAAGCCTAATTTAGCCTGTAAACTTAGCCTGTAAAAGACTAACTTAGCCTGTAAACTTAGCCTGTAAAAGTCTAACTTAGCCTGTAAACTTAGCCTGTAAAAGCCTAACTTAGCCTATAAAGCGCAAGTAAACATAGCCTGTAAACTTAGCCTGTAAAAGCCTAACTTAACCTATAAAGCGCCTGTAAATTTTAGCCTGTTAAAAAACCTAACTTTATTCTAACTTCACCTAGGAAGCGCATGTAAACTTAGCCTGTAAAAAGCCTAACTTAGCCTATACCTACATTCTCAGGCATCTTCCGAGACAAGACTTTGTCCATGTATCCAGACATGAAGCGGTCAAGTTGAAGTCTGTAAAGAGCCTAATTAAGCTTATACAAGTTCTATGCAGTGTCGCCTGCGACTCTAAAACTTGGCGGAGAGTGATTGCGAGGGAGCGACATGGTGGCAACGGAAAGCGAGTTGTTACTAGACCGTTGCGCGTACGTGTCAGGCTTCTTCCATCACGGTCAGATACGGATATTATTGTTCTCCTAAGCTCTTTCGCTCTGAGTATTCGGACGGACAAATGGGTAAATAGTAGGGGGCCCCTGGCGGGTCCTTGGAGGTCGGCCCGGGGTGCGTGTTTGTAATGTTCGTTTTCAAGCAGCAGTGGCAGCCTCCTTGGTGATGGATGCACAAGCAGTTGCTTACTCATCCGAACAATTTAATATTGGGGGGTCAAGAATCAATTGTAGGCATGGGCATGGCATTATTATTCAACTTGGTGGCCTGTAAAGGCTGAATGAACTTATTAGCTCACTAACTTCCCGAAGTTCCATGTGAGGAGGTGCAGCAACTCCGACATGCTATAAGTATGCTACTTCGCAACCTGCAGGAACTAGTTGGTGAAAAGAGCAGATTTCCTTGTCACAAGCACAATGCGGCTGATGCAATGAAGCTACGAGAGTCACGAAGAAGCGAATTCTTCAAGGGAAATCGTATTAGACATGCTCCAGGTCCGTAGACTGAGTCCACAGGACAGGAGGGGAACGACAAATGAAAACGCCGCGTCCACAGTCCGCAACCCTGAATACACTATACGCGAAAAAAGTGCCCTCAGAGGTAATCGTCCCCACGGGAATCGAACAACGAGTCGGGGTAAGATTTCAGGCCAGTCAGATTAACCGGGCAATTTTGACCAGCTTTCTTTTTGGAAAATGTTGAAGAAGATGAGAAAAAGCAGCACGATTTCGCGTAAGGATCGCATAGGTCTGTCCCCCTCAGAGGGGCGACCTCGCCCGACCAACAGGGGGGCTCCCGCCCCCTTGAAGAGGGGGCTCCGCCAAAAACGCCTGTGCACGTAGCCCGTAAAAAAGCCTATGTAAAGCCTATAAAACGCCTAACTTAGCCCCATACCTACATTCTCAGGCATCTTCCGAGATAAGACATTGTCCATGTATCCAGACACGAAGCGGTCAAGTTGAAGTCTGTAAAAACGCCTAATTTGGCCTAGACAAACGCCGTGAACGTATTAGCCCTTAACAGCCTAAGTTTAGCCTATAAAAAAGCCTGTAGATAGTTGATATTAGCCCCGTTTTTAAAAAGCCTCATTTAGCCTATTAAAACGCCTTTGAAACGTAGCCCGTGGGTAAAAAGCTGAAAGTAAGCCTGAGTAAGCCTATATAAAAAGCCTAACTTAGCCCATACCTACCATTCTCAGGCATTCTTCCGAGATAAGACTTTGTCCCAATGTACCCAGACATGAAAGCGGTCAATAGGGTCTCTGATCATAAGGGCCCTGTGCACGGTCTGCGTGATGTGAACATCTCGTGCATCTTTTCAGGGCTTATGCCTGGAATGAAAAGATGAAGACAAGCAAAGCAGCAGGGATTAGGAAGTGTATTGAGAAATGGTTTGGTGTGTGTTGGGGGTGTGTGGGGCTCAATACGTGGGGTGGGAGTGGTTATGTGTGATGTGTCCATGGGGGGAGGGTGGGGGGAGGCGTGGGGGGTGTGTGTGTGGGGGGGAGGGGTGGGGGGGGTGGGGGGGGGCGCGCAGTTATTGCGAATGTGAATTGAGATGAAGGCAAGGCAAGCAGAGGGTGTGTTGGGCCTGTGTGTGTGTGGGTGGTGGTGGTGGTGGGGGGAGGGAGTGGTATGTGTGTTGTGGGGGCGGTGGGGTGGCGGTGGGGGGAGTGGGGGGGGGCGCAGTTATTGCGAATGCGAATTGAGAATGAAGACAAGCAAGCAGAGGGATTAAGAAGGGGTATTGAGGAATGGTTTGTGTGTGTTGGGGTGGGGGTGGGGGTGGGGGTGGGGGTGGAGGAAGTGGGTATGTGGGTGGGTGGGTGGGGGTGGGTGGGGTGGGTGTGGCGGGGTGGGATGGGGCGGCGCAGTTATTGCGAATGCAAATTGAGATGAAGACAAGCAAGCAGGAGGGATTAGGAAGGGTATTGAGGAATGATTTGTATGTGTTGGGTTGGGGTTCGGGGGAGGAAGGGGTATATGCTGTGTTTATGTGTGTGTGTGTTTGGGGGGTGGGTGGCCAGGCTAGACAGGTTGGGGTTGGAGTGGGGGGGCGCAGTTATTGCGAGTGCGAATTGAGATGAAGACAAGCAAGCTAGAGGGATTTAAGAAGGGGTATTGAGGAATGGTTTGTATGTGTTGGGGGGTGAGGGGGTGGAGTGGTGTGTGTGTGTGAGCTATCAATTATTGTGTGTGTGTGGGGGGGGGAGGGGGGGGAGGGGCAGTTATTTGCGAATGCAAAATGAGGATGAAGAACAAGCAAGCAGAGGCGGATAGGAAATTGTGCATTGAGCCTTGATCCAAATCAATTGCGGGCAAGCTTTGAGCAAGGATGACCTGGGTGGTGCTGGAACGTGTGGGTATACCGGTGCTGGAGGTTCAGGACTTATACCTAGGAATTGTTGAGATTGCTTCTATTGGAATAGAAGCAAGCAGAGGGATTAGGAAGTGTTATTGAGGGATGGTTTCGGTGTCTGTTGGAAGGGGTGGAGGGGGAGCTCAGGAGGGTATGTGTGTAGCTCTATCATGTGTGTGTGTGTTCATCCTGTGTGTGTGTGGACCTGTGTGTGACATGATCATCGTGTGTGTGTAGCGGCTGTGTTGTGTGTGGGGGGGAGGGGGGGAGGGGGGGAATTGAGATGAAAGACAAGGAAGCAGAGGGGTTTAGGAAGTGTATTGAGGAAATGGTTGAGTGTTGAGTTTGTGGAGGGGGAATGGGAGAGGTCAGGAGTGATGTTATGTGTTTCTGTTTGTGTGTGTGTGGGGGGCGGAAATTGAGATCAAGACAAGGAAGCAGAGGGGGTTAGGAAGTGCATTGAAGGATATGGTTGGTGTGTGTGGTGTTTGGGGGTGGCGTGGGTGGGGTGGGTGCTTTGGTGGGCGGGTAGAGGAGGTTGGAGTGGCTAAGTGTGTGAGCTCATGAGGGGTATGTGTGTGTGTGTTGGGCGGGGGAGTGTTTTGTGGTGTGTGGTGGATGCAGGGGATATAGGAGCTCAGGAGTGGTATATGTTTGCTGCTGTTTTGTGTGTGTGTGGGTCAGGATGGGGTTTGTGCTGTGTGTGGCAGGGGGGGGGGGGGGGCGGGGGTAGTCTGTTTAGGTGCTACAGGTATAGCGGTCTGAGAAAGCCAAAAACCCACAGTTTACCATTCCTCACCGCAAGCAAACAGGAAGGTTACTTCAACCTCACGCCCAAGGGCAAGGCGAACAAAACCCAATTTTTTTGAAGCAAATAAGTGAGATTCCACAAACATGGTTTGGTGTCCTGTGATTGTGTATGTGTGGTGGTTGCAGCGTGTGTGATTGTGTGTGTAGTGTGGGTTGCGCGTGGTGTGTTGTACTTGTGTGTGTGTGGTTGGTCTGTGTGCTCGTGTGTAGTGATTGTGTGTGTGAATAGTGGTCCTGCGCGTGTGTGATTGTGTGTGTGGTGTGTGGGGTACTGATGGGATGTGGGGGGGCGCGGGGGGGTGGGGGCGTCAGCAACAACCGATACCCAACTCCAATCCAGCCACACACAAACCAAATCCACCTTTGCTATTGATATTTCATCAATCATGGTAGTCATTTATGCATTGAATGCACGCCCTGATCATCTTTTTAAATCCCGCCCAGCCAGCCCCTTCCAGATGATGCACACACCACACTCAACCTCTGCCCCAACGCTCACTTACTCTGCCCCCCACCCGCTCACTTATTCCACTCTGCCCCACCCCCACAATCCCATCCCCCCCACCCCAGCCAACACACACCACACACTCATTCACTCACCTCTGGCCCCTCCCCCCCCCCCTCCCCGCCCCCCCCCCCCCCCATCTCCTCCCCCCACCCTAATCCTCTCCCAACCTCCCCCCACACTCCAAATCAACTCTGCCCCCCCCCATCCCTCCAAACACACACACCACACACAACTCACTCACTCACTCCTGCCCCACCCCCCCCTACCCCCACACACTCACTCTACTCTGCCCCTCCTCACCCATCACCCCACCACACACTCACTCACCTCTGCCTCCCCCCCCCACCCCCCCCCCCGCCCCCCTCCCCCCCCCCCATATCCCCCCCCCAAATCACTCACTCACTCACTCTGCCCCCCCCCATCCCCCAACATACGACCACTCCACTCTGCCCCCCCCCCCCCCCCCCCCCCCCCCCCCCCATCCCCCACCCCCACACACACACACTCACTCACTCTTGCCCCTCCCTACCCATCACCCACCCCCCACTCACTCACTCTGCCCCCCCCCTCCACCACACCCACACCCTCCACCCACACCACACCCCTACCAATAATGACTCACCTCTCGTATTCTGTTCTGAACCTCGATGAAGTTCTGAATGCACATTATATCCGATGTCATGCGACGTTTCCAAGTCAGGCATGTCTTCTACCCTACCCCCACGCACCCACCCACTCACTACTGCACCCACCACTCACTCTGCACCCACTCCACCCCTCCCACCCACCACCGCACCTCTCACCCCCCACCACCCACCCACTCATCCCCCACCCACCCACCATCCCCCACCCACCCTACCCACTCACTCTGCACCCACCTTACCCACCCAGCCCTTACCAGGAACACTCTGCCCCTTACCCTCCCACTCACTCTGCCACCCACCCACCACCCAGCCTTACCAGAACCACTCTGCCCCTACCCACCCACTCCACTCTTGCCAACCCACCCACCCACCCAGCCTTACCAGATCACTCTACCCACCCTCCCACTCACTCTGCACCCCGCCCCCACCCAGCCTTACCAGATTTCACTCTGCCCCCCCACCCACTCACTCTGCATCCCACCTACCCACCCAGCCTTACCAGAACACTCTGCCCCTTACCCTTCCCCACTCACTCTGCACCCACCCACCCACGCCAGCCTTACCAGATTCACTCTGCCCACCCTCGCCATCACTCGCACCCCACCCACCCACCCAGCCCTTACCCAGACAACTCTGCCCCCCCCACCCACTCCCACTCGGCACCCACCAACCCACCAGCCTTACCAGAACACTCTGCCCCTACCCTCCCGTCCACCCCTCTGCACCCACCCACCCACCCCAGCCTTACTAGAACAATCTGCCCTACCCTCCCACTCATCTGCCACCCCACCCATCCACCCAGCCTTACCAGACACTCTGCCCCCTACCCTCCCACTCACTCTGCACCCACCCACCACCCAGTTTTAACCAGATCCACTCTGCCCCAAAACCCAACCCACTCACCTGCACTCCCACCCATCCACCCAGTTTTACCAGATCACTCTGCCCCCACCCACCCACTCACTCTGCACCCACCCATCCACCAGTTTTACTCTTGATCACTCTGCCCCCCACCCACCCCACTCTCCCCGCCCACCCACCCACTTCACCCCCGCCCACCAATCCCACTCACTCTGAACCCACCACCCACCCACCCACCCACCCACTCACCCCCGCCCCACCAACCCACTCACTCTGCACCACCCACCCACCCACCCACTCCACCCCCGCCCACCAACCACTCACTCTGCACCCACCCACCCACCCACTCACCCCCGCCCACCAACCCCACTCTGCAACCACCACTCACCCCGCCCACCATCCCACTCACTCTGCCACCCACCCACCCATCCCACCCGACTACCAGATGATACTCTCCACCCACTCACCCCCCGCCACCAACTCACTCACTCTGCACCCACCCACCACCCACTCACCCCCGCCACCCAACCCACTCACTTCTGCACCACCCACCCCCCCCACTTTCACCCCCGCCACCCAACCCAACTCACTCTGCCCACCCACCCACCCACCCAGCCATTACCAGATGATACTCCCACCCACTCACCCCCGCCCACCAACCCACTCACCCCGCTCCACCAACCCACTCACTCTGCACCCACCACCCATCCACTCACACCCCGCCACCCAACCACTCACTTGCCACCCACCACCCACCCACTCACCCCCGCCACCCAACCCACTCACTCTGCACCCACCCACCCACCCAACCCAGCCTTACCAGATGATACTCCCCACCCACCCACCCACTCACCCCTGCCCACCACCCACTCACTCTGCACCACCACCCACCACTCACCCCCGCCACCCAACCCACCTCACTCTGCCATCCCACCAACCCACCTACCAGATATACTCCCACCCACTCACCCAACCCGGCCCAACACCACTCACTCTTGCACCCACCCACCCACTCACTCTGCACCCACCCATCACCCAGTTTTACCTGATCACTCTGCCCCCCCACCCACCCACATTTCCCCGCCCACCCACCCACTCACCCCCGCCCACCAAACCCACTTCACTTGAACCCACCCACCCACCCACCACTCACCCCCGCCCACCAACCCACTCACTCTGCACCCACCCCAACCCACCCAACCCACTCACCCCCGCCCGACCAACCCACTCGATCTGCACCCACCACCCACGCCACCCCGCCACCAAACCCACTCACTCTGCACCAACCACCCACCCACTCAACCCCGCCCCACCAACCCACTCTGCACCCACCCCACTCACCCCTGCCCCACTCACCCACTCTACTCTGCATCCCCCCACCCTTCCCACCCAGACTTACCAGATGATTATCTCCCAGCCCCACTCATACCCCGCCACCAATCCCACTCATCTGCTACCCACCACCACCCACTCACCCCCGCCACCCACCCACTCACTCTGGCACCCACCCACCCACCCACGCCACCCCGCCACCCAACCCACTTCACTCTGCACCCACCCACCCATGCGCTACGATGATACTCCCACCCACTCACCCTGCCCACCAACCCACTCACTCCCTGCACTCCACACAAACCCAGCCTTAC
Organism: Microglena sp. YARC; assembly: GCA_022414725.1. Classification (NCBI taxonomy): domain Eukaryota; kingdom Viridiplantae; phylum Chlorophyta; class Chlorophyceae; order Chlamydomonadales; family Chlamydomonadaceae; genus Microglena; species Microglena sp. YARC. Next base: position 43,352 of record JAJSRW010000047.1, read on the forward strand.
CGATGATACTCCACCCACTCACCCCGCCCCCCACCCACTCACTCAATAACACGCCACCCACCCACCCAATCCCACCCACCGCACCTAGAATCTCCCACCCACCCCACTCACCCTCTCGTATTTCTGTCTGAACCTCAATGAAGTTCTGTAATGCACAATATCCATGTCCTGCGCGTTTCCATTCAGGCATGTCTTCAAGCCTTCCAAACAGCTGTTTCAGCTTGGTGCAGCTGTTCTTGTTTATCCAACAGAATAAGAAAGGCGGGCTGTGGCTGATATTAAAGTAAGGGCGTTCAAAAGGGCCACTAGACAAGGGTTTGGGCACACAGACCATGGATCGAAGTCCAGTCCCTCCTTCATAAGTTTCAGGTCAGGCGCGTTTGTATTCCATGCGCATTTGGGGAGGGGGGGTATTGAGTGGGGCCTTGTGGGGCGGTGAGGGCCGCCTAAAGAGGGCGCCTTGTTCTCTGGACCGCTCTAGGTGTGACTTGTTCTCTGGACGCTCTAAGTGTGACCTTGTTCTTCTGGGACCGCTTCTATGGTGTGACCGTTGTTCTCTGGGGACCGCTCTAGGTGTGGACCTTGTTCTCTGGGACCGCTCTAGGTGTGACCATGTTCTTCTTGAGCCGCTCAGGTGTGACCCATGTTCTCTGGGGGAGCCGCTCTAGGCTGTGAACCCTATTTCTCTGGACCACTCTAGGTGTGAGAAGCGCGTCACAAGCTTGAAGGAGGAGGATCAGCAGAAGCAGGAGAATGCTCCTTGAGGGGTAGGCCTCTGCCCTTCTTGCCACTTTCACGCTTGGCCCCCATCCTGCAGCCTTGAGTGCGAAGGGCATGAGGTGGTATATTGTCCAGGGGTATGTGTATGTTGTCATTTGAGCACATGCATGGCGCAAAACCCGGTAGGGGAAGCTTAGTCCAAACCTTGCCTGTCGCGGGGGCGGTTTAGGTTTTAGGGTTTTAAAGGGTTTGGCGTTTCAGGGTTTAGAGGTTTAGGGTTTAGGGATGTTAGGGTTTAGGAGTAACCGGGTTACCCCCGGACTGGCTAAGTACGGGACTACCTTTCCCCCCTTCTGCGAAAACATGCCGCAGACATGTATGTATGTTTACAGTCCGGGGCAGGCCAAATAGCTAAAAGGGACTAGCCCAACTATCAGCATGTATAGCGGTGCTCCTCACGCGTTTTATGACTGTGGACTTACTTATGTACTCCCGTTAGAAACTATCGGCTCGTCCTGAGACCAGTTTCCCGTGGGACTGAGTCATCTTGAGATGACTCGAGTGGGCAGCTTTCCTGTTCACCACTCTCCGGTCTAGATCTGTACCCTGTTAGGTTCGCTGGTCTACCGCCTCCCTTCACCACAGGTGCCCCTTTATGGTTCTCCTGTGTCGTAACGTGGTTATCCCTTGTCTCGCGTGTATAGATTGGTGCGTCTGTTCCGCTGCTTAATCTACTTGTCCACTCTACCGGAGTTATTTCAAGCTGATAGGTATGGGCTCTCATCACTACCCACTGCTGATAATGCAACTTCCGCTGAGGGCTGCCTGACTCGGCTTTAGTTGAACTTACTAAATCTTAATGTGTGTTTCATGGGCTCGGGAATGCCGCAGTGTCATTCGCGTGGAGCAATGGATGCGACGATCCTTCCCACGGGGGTGGAAGGTTCTCCTCTAGATTGGCCTAGACGACTGCGCGCCAGCGGTCCTCTGCTTGGCCGGAGAGGAGGGTCCTTCCGCCATCAAGGAAGTAACCCCCCCCGATCAATCCTCCAACGGTTAACGTTCTTGTCTCTCAATGTGTCGACGCCTGTCCTCTGATGTGAGGATGCTGATAAGGCTGTGTTGCTGTACGACAACAGAATGCATCCGTTGTGCCATCAGACCCGCAGCCGTCATGCGTCCCCTTCAATTATGATGAAGACTACTCTACTACTACTGATGATGGAGGGAGGAACTTGAAGAGTGCTACGAGTGCTGACTTCGGTGGCAGTGACCCCATCTGCTGCTGCCACTCGTGTCTTTGAGACTTCCCGCTGTTTCGCCGGTGTATGAGCCTGCTGATCAGCAGATAGCGCTAATCCGAGAGCTTTCGACCTGCTAATGTATCAGCTCTATGCCATGTCTCGGCGCCTCCCTTTGAGGCCTGTTCCCCCGGCTTACCCGGAGGTGGCTAAGCCCACTTTCTTGAAGGCTTTGCTTCTTTCCTCTGCATCTGCCCCCATGGAGCGTGGCCTCCCTAGGCTTACCACACTCGCGTCCCGATGGCTGCTGTTTTCCTCTGCACCGCAACCTCTGTGCTTGTGCCTTCCCTGGGAACCCCCTCCGCCTCCGCGTGGAAGCTTGCCTCCTGCCCCTGGCCCTCCTCCTATCATATCGCGGTCAGCGAATCTGGGAGCATCTGCTCACTGCGTGATCTCCTCCGACTTTGAACTTCGGGACACTACCGCCTGATCAACACAGGAGCGACTGGGATGGTGGAGTCCTGTGAACCGCCTTTGTACGGTCGGATGGATTATGCAGGCCTACATGGCAATGTTAGTGTTTGAGAGCTTTTGAGGTGGCATCTGCGAGTGATGGCTTTCTCTGAGCTGTACCAGTGTCGTTCTTTTTCTTAGTCCAGTCACTTCTGGGATTCTGTATCCAACATGTCAGGAAGGGCTTAAAGGACAAAGCATTGTATGAACTAAACCCCACGATCGTTTTACCCAACGGGGGGCCCTGAGTTTGTGCTAAAGCAGAAAAAACCTAGTAAACAAACCTTAAAACCTTCAGTCAGAAATTTGACGCTTCTTCTTGTATGTATCGATGTTGAATCTAAACCTAGAGTATCGGTTTTTCACGTAGTGTAGTTCTCGGCTGGGCAAGAAGAGTTCCAGGATGGAGATCGAGCCAGGTGGTTGCATTTGGTGTCG